>JASANE010011540.1:0-45426 GCA_030248225.1 Trileptium ribeirensis
ATATATATACGTCACGGTCCACGGATGCGCACCGAATCAAACCTAGGGAACCTGATCGACAAAAGTGTTAAGCCAAATTGTGAATAGAATCGTGAAATCTTTCCCCTTGTCCCCGGCCCGTCCGACTACGCATCCGCGCCGATTTCCAATACAAATCAATTATACAATGAACTAACGTTATCATTTATGAATTGATAGTGACCCTGGGCTCGATCGGATACCTCTGCAGTAGAATTTTGATTCAATTTTGGTGCGTAATCACCCCGCGCACCTCGGGCTGGTGGAGCGTGATTACACATTTATAACACGAGTATAGCATTTATTTTATTCAATACATTTATCAATAACGCGTCAATAGATCCCTGGATCACGCTCCACCGGTATCCGACCGCCCTTTATACACTAAATTTTGAGGCCCTTATGGCCTAATTTTGAATCTTTAAAGTTCGGCAAAAACTCGGGCTGTTACACAATTACGTGTTGGGAGGTTAACATTCACTTGAGTATAACAGTCTTGGATTCCAGTCTTGACAGAGGTAGAATTTGCAACGCTTGTATAAGAGGCGCGGTGTGCGCATGTCAGGAAATATTGTGCGTGTTTCACCAGTCCCCCTGAGGGAGGGTCAACCCCTAAGCCTGCTCACAGATAATAAGGCTGACCCGCCTTTCCCTCATTCTAGCTGAATCCTCACTGGTGGAAGGTTCCCGTATTGCTGATCTCGAACGCGTGGGACCGGATCTGATGATGCCTTTAGTTTGCCTAAGCGGTGTTTTGGTTTGCGATATGTAGCTCTAGGGAAATCTGGGAGCTGTCCCAGGACCCTTATCTGCGCGAAGTAATTTTCGACGGAGGACCGAAGTATTCCTCGGCTAGTTTCCCAGATCGTTCATCGGATAGACCCTAGGTGGTCTGCGACATTCCTTGGAAGATGGGTTCGTGATTCCTAATGTTGTGCATTGTTTTATTCCTACACTCGAAATTTGGATTTAGTTTATACTGTGTGAGCTTGAGTCGTCTGAGAAACATAAAAGAAAACGAATCGCCTGAGGCAGATTCAACACCCTAACACTTTATTGATTCAAGGCACACAACAATCTTCAACACATATGAATAATATTCAACCGGTGATATAATCGAGGTACCTCACATGGTACCCACAACAAGTGTAGCCCATGATGTGAACCTCTGTGGATTTCACCACCACTGCACGTGTGAAACACTTCCTATCCTAGATTTGACTTCCCCAGGCCGTCTCGTGGATCTTTTCCATAACTGCTGGAACTTTCTTCGACCGTTCGCTGTTCATATTAGATCCACTTCACAAAGTGTGGAGTCACATGCGAACTTCCGGCTTGTCATCGTAAAATGAGGCTCTTATTGCAGTAGAATAGCGTACTGTGCCGAACAAAAGTGGGGAGCGAGTCACCTTACCAAAAGCAGGAAGCCAATGCCGCGTCTCCTAGGTTCAGTGCGACGTTGCGTGACTCCCTGCGATTTTGGACCTACGCATTTTATCTGAAATACAGATCGTTCTAACAAAGACCCTACCGCGTCTGCACGGTGTGGGGGTCCACGACTAATAATTTTGCTTACGTTTAGAGAGACATTTTAGTTGTAAAATTGCTCAAGGTACTAGCTCCACTATGGGGTGCGGTCTCGAGAAACTTTGCTGAACTTGGACTAGATTAGCAAGTTGCAGTTGACACCAGTTTGCTTTACCTTTTGACATAACGCCGCTCCGAGCACTGCTATTTTATATCATGGTCCGGGGTCATTTGCAGCACCGATACTGGAAACAATTGCTATTACGTGGCCAACCTAAAGCGTTTTAATTTGAGAGCCTGAAGCTAAATTAATTTGCTTTCCGAAGCACCTTAAAAATCCTCTGTTTCGCTAAAGCTTGGCTGAAACGGGACGACCTAACGAACGACGGGTTGTGATACGTCTCTCCAATTAGAGAGTCCGCATCACCCGACAATAGTTATTGACGGTTAAAAGCTCACGCGGTCCTCTACCGTCTCTATAGGGCTTGGAGTGCCCGTCCGAAATTTCCGGTTGTAGAACCCTACTCGTTGATTGAAACACTCAAGGTAAAAGCTGGAATTTCGGCAGGTCCACTGGGATTTCTTCTTTTATTATTCATGTAGAACTATCCTATGGCCTGACCTGCAAATGACTACGTTCGTTTTTTATTACGCCACTTGCACCCCTCTCGTGCTGACACGCCTTCTACTCATCTGACCTGGAGCCATTCGCGGGTTACTGTCCTACAGTATGAGTTAAACTTATGTTACCAACTCGAAAGAGTGTACGAGAATCCCCAACGCAAGAATCGAAACAGGACTTAAGAATTTAATGAGGCGGTTCCTAGTTTCCTAGCGTGCCCACCCGAACTGTGGAGACCTTAAACTATTTAATTTAAATTGATCAAGTCCCCGACCGCGTCAACACGAAGTGGAGAACTTGTTTTGAAGCGAGTAGTCGGTTATATAGCAACTAGAAATCTCAGGGAACAGAGCCCTAGATTTACAGGTAGCCTAGCAAACGATTCCTACTTGTGCTTAAATAAGTGTCTGCACACGCAGCTTCCTCCAGGTCATTTCCATTCAATTGATGCCTTACCCTTCCCGTGTCCCTCTGTCTTCCCCCTTCCCCGTGTGTATTACTTAAACCTCCACTCCTATTCACATCACTTAATAGTGAATTTTTTCGCCCCCCGAGTCTAGAAAACCAAATGCGACCCGGCGAGCGGGGAACCAGTCGAGAACCGAAAGTACTTATCGATCAATTTTGACGCAATTTTCTCCAATTTATCGGGGCATGCACTTACGGGTGCGCGGAGTATCCGTTGGATGCGCCAGCACCCGCAAGGGCTGCCCTTGCTAGTAAAATTTCAAACGGAAAAGTGCACAAGGAAGGACTCTGCACAGCATCTGCACAGCAAGAGGCCATCCTGGGGAAAGCTAAAAAAGCTCAAAAACTTCGAACAAAAACAGAATTCGGTGACAATCGCCAACTTAAAAGAATACCGCCGCACTCGGCGCTGCAGCTCACGACTGGTCCCGACGCTGCGTCGGGCAGTTTCCTTTGACACCGCGATTTATGTTCCCTCTTGATATCCTACCCCATTTTGTCCTGCCAAGATTTAAAATTTCAAAAATATCAAATGCAGCTATACAACACGATCATATACATACAAACTTAACAAAAAACTCAGAAAGCTAAACAAAATTGCTGGCATAACAGCCCCTACTGGTCATTATCGCTCGACATAATGTACGAAAACAACCTTGCCGCTGGACGCAATACAGGAAAACAACATGCGCAGCGAGCAGTGACCGAAGAGTGCCAAAATAACATAGACCTCGCGCTGGTCGGCGCGGCAGATTTCAAGAGGAAAAAATATGCGAGCGCTCAGGGCGCCGAAATCTTATCGAGTTTTAAGCATGTTTTCGACGGTTGTGAGTAAGCGGAAAACAGTAGGCGGCCGGGCTGGGGTCAGATCTATGCCCTGGCTGGTTGCCTACTGATGGAAATAGAAATTTATATGTAAAAGCAATAGGTGGCCTGTTAGGGGCCGTTTTGTGTGACAAAGACAGAAAATTTTGGTGGCCCGAGAGGGTTATTAGGGTCCTGCGCGGACCGATGACGTTAGGTGGCCTCGGTTTTCAACGGAACAGATAGTATTAAATAACGTCGGGGTGTGGAGCTCAAATACCTGGGAAGTTTTGGTTAATTTGGTAGCGATTTGAGGCTTTGAAAATTGGGTGTTTAAGCGCCTGGTTAGGGGTCCATAAGTACTTACGGGTGAGGAGTACGTTGACCAGAATGCCAAATTTTTGAAGCCTTAAAGTACCCTACTGATAACATTATAACCCTACCTTGCGTTAGTTGTTAGAAAAATATAAAATTTTCGCTTTTCAAACACCCGTATGAAAATAAGTTCTTTTAAGCTCTGTGGTTGTTCGTTTTCTTTCACGTCGCAGTATAACTTCTGCTTCACCATATAAATAAATTACGCAACCGCTGCGTGCCAAGATAAATCTCCGAAATTCGAAGTGTCACGAAAATTACCGGATTTACATTTTGACGAGACTTCCGCATGATGTCCCTACCCATCCTGACACGCAGTACTATACCCTTTAAATGATATACAATTATGCCAATGATGATAACAAGGTTAGGCATGCGCACCGGGATCGACCTGAGGCATCGATTCAGTGGAGCCGAAAATAAAATCGTGAACCTCCCGCCCGTTGTGCCTGGCCCATCCGACTGCGCAGCCTTTTCTCCACAATACCTTATTATTATAACATAACATACGATATCATGAAATTTCGTTTGGGGCCGACCGGATACCTGCAAGTTGATTTGCCCAATTTGTTATTTCCCTTGCAAAAATAATCATGTCAGGCAGATGGAGCGTGATGAGACAACATACGATAATACAGTTTTATTTCACATCGCTTAACAATTGATACATAATATGTTGAATAATAATGTTGAATTTACCTATTTTAAACCTGATTATGGATATTTACCTGATTTAGGTGTTTAATGAAAATCCCCGAAAAAACCCGGGCTGTTACATAAATGCATACAATGTGCCCCAAAATCGTTTGCAATATGCACACCCAGATGGGCCTGGGGTGCCGGCTTGTATATTTATACAGAACTGTGTTCCTTTTTCATCTTTAGTAAATAAGGTCTCGGAAGATAGCTTTGACGTGCGTCTGCATTTGCCTTATTATTTTACATAGCCAGGGACCATTATTATTATTATTATTATTATGTGCTTTGTAATTATTTTACTGTTATAAACTATATACTTTATTGATATGTTTGCAAAGAACCAGAGTCTCAGTTAAATCAATATCAAAAGATGGGGCAATTATTATTTCCCAAATGTCGGGCTTATGCCACCACCACGGCTCTTATACGATAAAAGCCATTATCAGCTTATATTAGAGGTCCTAAGACGTGTTTGCGGCCATCAAATTTACAACGGCTAAGCAGTGAGGCGCCCTGTCTTGGGCGTATAAACGTTCTCTCTTTAAATGGTCGAAAATCTACCAAAATATTTTAGTTCATTTTTTGGGACTTCGCGCCATAAATGGATTTTCTACTATAGATTTAACCGAAATAAGGGACCCATCAAGTCTTGCGTGTTCACGTTGGACTTGATAACTAAAGTAGGGCAACTAAAATTCCTTCATTTTTAACATAAATTGGCTTGTGTTAGGGCTAATTACTGGGCGAATTTTAAAACTTCTATTTTCATTAGTAGGCGGCCTGCCAGAGCGAAAATCTGATCCCGCTTGCGGCCAACAACGACTCTCCGGACTATCACAAAATGCAATGTTCTTCCTTTTCTCTTATATCTGTTTTCTGGGTGCTGGCCAGCGTTTTCACGAGCTGCTCGGAAAACCTCTTACCGGCCAGCGCGAAGTTTAGTTGTTTATCAGCTACCGAGTGTCGAAATAAGCCTCGTTTGCGACCTGTGGTATCATTATTATTATTGTATGTGGACAGGCGCTGACCAACAGATTCTATGGTAAAGCTTAATCGAATATACATACATCTATATATGTGTCATTGTTCATCACGTCAGTGTCTTCTGGTTTTCGCTTTTGTCTCTTGTCTCGATATATGTGCATAATATGCATTTTCGGCTTTAAAAATGCGAATTTTAAACTTTAAATTTTGGGGACAAGGCAAAAAACCCGGTAGCAATAGAAAATGGGAAGGTTGAGCGTATAAAAGAACAAGACTCTATGCTGCATCGGAGCCAGTTGAGATGTATTTTTGACAAACGAGACGTTTGATTTAACCTATAGTTTATCGCTTATAGTGGTATTCTCTTTGGTTTTACAGCACAGCCTGGCGCATCTTTCTTATGTAGGAAAACCCCACCCTTCGGTCTTGAGCGTAGGATTCGAGTCGGAGAGGCCTGTGTCTGCGCGAATGTATTTTTTTGTGATCGAGAGGAACTACGCTAGCGGACGTAGCTGTGTCGAGTAGATACCCCGTGCACCCATGAGTGTTCAACTCAGGAATGTCTAAAAATCCGGATAGAGAAATAGAACCATCCTATCCACCAATAGCGCACGAACACGTTACCAGTGAAGAGGCCTTCTCGTATATACCAGAACCTGGTAGCCGACACACGCTGGTAGAATATGGATAACATATTGTGCCAGTAACCACGATGGAAAGAATAGTGGCTACCAGCAAGGAAGTTCTATTCGGCGTACCGACTGTAGGTGTGGGAATACTCGAAGGACAACATTTCTATCCTGGTGATCTCACGCTGTCTACCACGCCACGAGGAGCTTCAGGTGGAATCGTCGTACCTGGACCATATACCTCAGGAGATTTACGGTACGCTATTATGCTCGCTGCTCAGGACCAGCCATTATTCAATCGCGACCAGCTTAACATATCATTGCGTCACGGTTGCGGGTACCACTGGAGATGTCAACCCAAACCGTAGGAGACTATACAACAATGCGTTCTTATACCGCTCCACCAGGAGTCGTCGACAGACCCATGTCGATCTACCATTGGGTCTTTCGTGAGCCGGCCATCACTCATCCACCCCCAGGGTCACCAGTGTCGAGTTACTTGTCGGAGACCTCCGGAGAAGGTACAACCGTGAACGTGAGCGCAGCTGAAGCAGACGATGAGCGAACTAGCCAAACCTCACAGGAAACATCCGCCGAGCTGCTCGGTCAGGCAGGACAAGAAACATCAAGTAGTTGTTCTAGGACGCCTAGCACGCAACCGGGAACCTCTGGCTCACTAAGCGAACTAACACTTGCGGAATCAAGCAGTGAAACACCAGCACCCCGGAGAGGAACTGGTCGTGCAGTGATTCTACGTACTCCTCATCGCAAATGAGAGCAGGCGGAAGAGTGAGGAAAGGCTGTTGCTGGACGGATCACTCAACGGAAACAAGTCATACCGGCACAAGGAGGCTCAACTATCCAGTTTGTTAGTACTGAACAACCGGGAACTTCCACCGTGAACATCACTGAACTGATACGCACAACAGCCGCTACCACTACCTTCTCCGGAATAATGCGACCCAGTACACCCCGGCAACGATTCCAACTAGATATCTTCTGCATCGCCAGGCTAAGGATCGGGTCTTTAGGTCATACGGCGCAGTATCAGACGAGGAAGTAGGAGATGCCTTACGCAGGCCCAGACGTGTGATATTCCACGAACCAGGGGCAACCATTAGCGAAACTGCAGGAACATCAACTAGACTAGCCTCTACTACACGTGCACAATCTACTAGTGTCACCGCCTCAATGACCAGTGCACCAATGTTAACCTCACAACAACCTCTGTTAGGAGAACGCTCCCCAGGCGGGACCCTACCACCAACTTCATTCCCACGATATCCTTCGGCCAGGTACTCAACTCCGCAGCCTGGCAACAACGAACGCCCCGACCACCACGTTATGAGGTGTCTGATTCGGACGATCCAGACGTACGAGTCGACTAACCCCAACCCATGCTAGCACATATCTCAAGTTAAACAAACAAACAGACTTAAGGGGGTAGAAGAGGGGTCTAGGAATATATTCACAGGTAGACAAGCTTGTTTGTACATCCAGACTTAGTCAGGGTATACACATTATAGATGCGACGAAACCACAGTACAAACGACATCAATTCCCCGTTGATCCCAAACGGCGTGCGGCACGTACCGGTGGACATCGACGGGCACGTGCTTCCCAAAGTGCTCCAATGCCTCCTAGATCGGATGGGACGATGGGAATTCTTCTCGCTCAAAAGCAGAAGATGGAGTCGTTTTTCCAACGAATATCCCACCGCCGATCGTTTCGACCACGATGGGAGACGTCTTTCCAGTGCTGCCGAGCACTATCACCTCGGCGTCCTGATGCTGTTGGGACGCGATGACGAAGCCAAGGAGCTGGGCGAAATGGACATTTTCCCAACTGAACTGCAGCTCCACAGCATTGCCTTACAACGCCAGATTCCCCACAGCATGCGACGTTGGCATATGTCATACAGGTCACACCTAATGCGGCCAAACCTGCTGGCCAAATTCAGCATGGACGAGTACGCTGAGGAACTGGAGAAAACCGGCAGCCGGCAACTCCTCAGCGACTCGATGGACAATTTTTGGAGCACCGGCATGCCACCGGCCCAATGCTGCAACCATCGACCGGTGTGCCACAATGCCACCGGCTGGCTGCTCGAGGAAATCCGTGCATTCAATCGCGACGGCTTTATCCGATGACCACGGGCGATCATCGTCGCAACGAGCAGGCCCTGCCGCTCCTCGAGGTGGCCGACGAGCACAATTGGCTCGTGCTCGCCTACCCGACGCTCAACATGGTGCAGCTACTGCAGTGGGCCAACACACTTACTAACGCCCCAGACAGACTGCATCTTCATATTGGGCGGCTACGCAGACGTGTGGTTGGAACCACGAAAGGCATTCTCGCCAGGCGCTTACCTCAAGCGCATCAAGCGGCAATGGAAGTGCTGGACTGGCGCTCTCGGGAAGACGCAGCCATCTACGTCGCGCCGCCTTCCTCTCACTGGGACGCAGACAATTACACCTGCGATGCCTGGGGACGGCAGTTTCATACCAGAAAGACGAAACTTACCAACGATCACCAGGCGCTCCGCAGTGTAATCATGCCCCGATGGCCCGCATCGTTGATGGGAACCGGAGCCTGGGACACGGTCGGATCGTTCAACCAGGTGTTGACCAACGACGTTGGAACCAATTCGTCGTGACTCCAGCGTTCTATCCCGAACTGGTCGCCTGGGTGGAACAAAATGTTCAAAGCGCAGACGTCATCCGGCGACTCATAGAAATACCGCCGCCAAGAGAAGAATATCATGAACATTCTGAGAATGAGCTGTAGGTTGCATGAGGGGCCTCGGAAATTGGCAGGCGGTTTTTAGAAAAGGAAAGGGGGGGGGGGGAAAGAAACTAGTTTTAAAATCATCTGGAGATGACAAGAAATCCAAGTTATCACATAGACCGAATCAACTAGGAGCAGGCATAGTAGACTACAAAAATATATGATCCCAATAGGACGAGTTCAAACAATGCGAGCGCTGCGTCGATCAAGTAATTGGAAACTATATTTATCTAAGTTCCTTTTTGCATATGAGCGCCAGCAATAGCAATACCGCAGCCAACAACCAATCCGGCGGACGATTTCCAGCGGTCGGACCGTACGCTCCGCCGGAGATAGCCCTATTCCAGCCGCCAACGATTCCGGTTTACCGAGTGGACTTGAGTAAACCGTATGCCGCATTCTTCTCGCACGGCACAGACTGGCCGGAACTGTCAAACATGCACGGGACTCCGGCACCGTTCAGAAACGACGGCATCCTCGCCAACACCGTGGAGCGGCATTACCATGTACAGGTGCTGTCCCCCCTTGAACACCACGGCGCCGCGCGAGGACTTTTTTAATCGACGGACGCGCCCCTGCAAATTAAATCCCCCGAGTGCTAAAGGACGAACTAATCGACGACGTCACCAGCGCTCGTCTCAAGCCCCTCCTGGAGCATATCATGCGCCCAATATTGCTCACCAAATTCGCCATCCCGGAATACGCCCACGTGCTCCAACTTACCGAGGATCGGCAGCTACCTGAAGCCTATGTACTAGGACCAGTTCTGGCCCTAAGGGATCCCAGCTGCACCACGGTTTACTCTTTTGTGGTGCCCGGACAACCCCGGCTTCCACGACTCCCGGGTGATCTATGCGATGACCTAAGGGAACCGCTTAGCTTAGCAGGCTGCCGGCGGGTTAACCAGGGTGTTCGGCCTGGCCCCTATATTGGCCCACGTGTCTAATGGTATGAGGTCCCCCGAGGGAGAGTCAACCCCTAAGCCTGCTCACAGGTAATAAGGCAGACTCGCCTTTCCCTCATAATCCACTTAATTCCCTAAGCGGGATTCTCTGGTCCTAGTATAGCCTGAGTACGATTCCCCATTTTGTAGTGCCTTAATGCAGCATCCTGGAGACTAGTGTATACATGGTCATGTGCCCAATAGTCCTACCGTGATGGGCGTAGCTCCTTACGACATTCCTTATTCCAATCCTAGCAACCGTACCTAGAATGTAAAGCAACACTAGGGCACTGAGGCGAGGGCCCCAGTCCCTTGTATACTAAGCCTTGGTATCCGACGATCAAATGCTTGGGTGCACAATATCTTGACACAACGTAAGCAATGCAGTGGTGGTGGACGGATGAGCATTACGGCGAGGGTTCCTAATAGTTCAGGCATACACTCATTCGGAGCGAGGTGCAGCGCCGGAACAGGTCTAGCAATTTACACGGGAGACGCAGGGGTGCTCGCGACAGTGAGGTTAGTTCGAGGGGAAGTTATCTTGACCAAATTGAGTTCACTCCTACGCGAGATTCGATTTCGAGCTTTGGTGTAATCCTGAATTCTCTGAGGACGTTTGATCTGCCGACAAGACGTTCCGAGCTGCTACATAAAACGCACACAGTTCAACGGTTTTACTGCCGAAACCCTTTTTTGCATTTCATACACTTCAAAAATGTCACCCAATCGGGGTGTGCAAAAGGCTATTTACAAAACTTAGAACACAACAAAAATTTATTTGGGTACCCTGCAAGGTACCCCGAGGCAAGCATTAGATCCTGAACGAATACAGCATCCCTAGTCAAACTTCTGCTCGAGCAGGGCTTGTCGTTTCAATCCCTTTTTTCATGCAAAACTGCCCCCTTTCTTTTCAATGTAAAGGTTGCCCAAAGTTTGTGTATTCGCGGCAGAAGCTGGAGTGGCCCGCGAACGATCCGGATAATTTGAAATTCGCTCCCAGAGGGCTCCGGGAATGGGTGTCAACGTGGATTTCCCCCGTAGTTGCACGGTTAGAAAACACACGTCCCACCCAGGCTCAGAATATTTTAATTCCCCGCCAGCTCCAGTCTCTGTTTCGTTCTATGCTCAACTAATACCTATTAAAATTTTGTCGCGGTCGGGTCCGCAGTCGTTTGCATCAGGAGCTTGAAACAGCGAACGAATGGGGATTCGACGCTGAAGCTCGATTTCAAACAACTGGGGAGAACGTGTGTCACCCGAGGATACAAACGGGCGGCTGGTCCTTAGTATCGCTCCTATTAGCACCTAGGAAATTTTTGCCGGGCTTTTCGAAGCAGCGCTTAACCAGGCCTATTTACATTAAAAAATTTTCTTTTAACCTATACGCTAGAAAGTTTAGTCACTATCATTTGACCTAGAATGAAAATATGCTTATTATCAGTAGCCTAAGAATCGAAACTCTGGCCACTCCTATTTGCCTTAGAATGGAAAAGTTGACTTCGTACCAGGAGTGCCAGAGTACGTATTTTAAACACACCTCGGACCTGTGAACAGAAGAAAACGTCCGAGGAGCGGGGAACCAGTCGATAGGAGCGTGAACATAAAATTTGTTCAATTTAACTTAGTCTAGAGAATTTTGACGGGGCCCGGCCTTTACGGGCGCGCGAAGCATCCTTCCGACGCCTCAACGTCCGCAAAGGACGGCCCTTTGTAAGATCGAAACATGCCTTTAACCAGGGGAGGCTCTCCACCGTGGGGGCACGGCGAGAAACCACCCCTAGCATACCTAAACGGAAAGGAAAAAGAAAGCCTGAATCAACAGAAAACTTGGAGAGTGGCGACAACCGCCAAAATTTTGAAACAAAACATCGACTGGCTCCGATCGGGGAATCGGGCTCAGTTCTTTTATACTGTTTGTCTACCCCCCTTTTTCTCGCAGCCGATTTGTTTCCTTATTCCTAAATATGTTCAGAACTTAAAATTTTGAACTGGCACATAAATATACATAAGTCGTTGGCGCTCGGCAAACCTATGTACATACAGTAGAAATATAATATAAAGCAAAACAAATAACAGAGCATAACTGTCGACGTGCCGCAAACAACTGCCGGTCTACCACATAACTGTAAAGGCTACAAGCGGCTATCGTCAGAGAAAATGCTGGTCGCACTTTGGAAGAAAACAAACTAAACCTTGCGCTGGTCGGCGCAAGGCCTGCAATTTGGAAAAATATAAAAGCGCTTCAGGCGCTGAAAATGACTAGGCGTTTGATTACATTTTTATTTATATTTCAGGAACGGGACGGAGTAGGCGGCCGGGGGCGGGATCATATCCATGCCCTGGCTGGTCGCCTACTTATGAGACCCTTAGTTTTAATGTCCTTCCCCCAGGTGGCCCGTTAGGGGCAGATTAATGCGTGCACGATAGGAGAATTTTGGGTCCCAACTAAGTTATGGGGATCCCGTGAAGTTCCGTTGGGGCGGGTGGCCCCGGTTTTCAGTGGAAGAGTTAGTATAGGGTCCAATTGATGTATAGGGCTTGAAAAATCGGGAACTTTTGGTTTAGGATGTGGTGATTTAGGGCCATGAATTTTGAGCGTTTAAACGTTGGATTGGGAGTTCCCAAGTACTTACCGGTTGGGGTTAGGTTGACCCGAATGAGCAATTTCGAAGCCTTATGGGTCCCTGATGATAATTTGATGTCCCATTTTTGGTTTGCAATCCATAAAAACCCCAAAATTCCAATTTTCTTACACCCCTTTAAAACGAAAACTTTTGTCGCTCTAGGTCAATTTTATCGTTCTCCAGAGGTACTCAAAACATCCCTTGAAATATATACATGTACATTTTATACATATTTCCTTTCCCTGCGTGTCAGGACAGATCCCCGTGATCCGAATTAAAATAAAATCCCCATTCAAACTTTGATGGAGGTTCTGTACTTTATCTCGGTCCATCCTGACACACAGGGGCACATACAACTTCAATATCATATACACTTTAATTAAGGATGCGCACCGGAATCGACCCTAGGGCACCTAATCAGTACAATTGTTAAGTCTGAGCGGTGATAAAAACGTGAGATCCTCCCCGTGTCCCCGGTCGATTCGACTACGCATCTGTACAACACCACAACACCAATAAGTGCACAAATATTTTATTATTTATAAAACCATAATCACCTGGGATCGATCGGATACTCTAACCATGAGATTTTGATTCAATTTTGGTGCGTAATCACCCCGCGCACCTCGGGCTGGTGGAGCGTGATAACACAATTATAGCACACGAGTATAGTATTTATTTTATTCAATACAACTATGAATAAGGCATCAATGAACCCATGGATCACGCTCCACCGGTATCCGATCGCCCTTTACCCACAAAATTTGTGGCCCTTCTGGCCTAATTTCGGAAGTTTGAGATTCAGCAAAAACTCGGGCTGTTACACCTACACGGACGCTTTTTGAGGTGTCGGACGCTCGAATCAGCAACTACAAACAACGAGGCGCCTGGACGTTGCCACAACATCATGGGACGCTCAAGAGGTGCGCGAATACCGCGCCACTGGCAACGTAAGATGGCCCCAGAAGCTCATCCTGGGAGATGCACTGGCCCTGCCGTTATTGCAGCAGATGACAACAAGAGCTGGTCAAAGGGTGGCCGGATCTCAGCTGATCCTAAGCTTATAATTCTTCCGTTCGGTTTCCTAGGTGCTGGTTTTCCTTCATGTTTGCTCTCTCTGCCATGCTAACATCCATAGGTGTTATTATCACAATCTTTGAGCTTTCGATAGTTACTATTGGTTCTTCCTTATTAGTATAATTTTTCTTTAGGTTACTAGGTTCTCCGTCAGTATCATTAGGTTCCGCTATATGGTCATTAGGTTCCATAGTTTCGCTAATTCTAGCTCGATTATCGTGATATTCCAGGCTTATAGTGTTTTCGGCACCCGGCTCGGTGTTGTCTCCGTGTAACCCTAAACCCTTTTCACTCACTTGCTGCACAGTTTCTACCCCCGGTTTTACACACATTCCCATGATGTCGGTTCTAGCCGACTCAGACTCAAGCACACACATATTCACCTGCCGGTTCGAGCTACTATGCAACGACAAACGATAACCGCGGCTCCCGACCTGGTCGGGCCCTACGGCTCCTACACTTAGGGACTGAACTCTATTCGAATTTAGTCCTACATACAAATTATAATTTTGAACGGAGCTAGGGCAATCAGGACAGCTCACTTCCCGACGCCTCCCTTGCACCTGGCCAGTGTCCACGAGCGGTCTTCCCCGGCCTCTAAAGATACTAGGGTACACATACGCTTTCGAATTTTGAACGGAGTTAGGACAATCGGACTGACCCGTGTTCCGAAGGTCTCCATCGCACCTGACCAGTGTCCACGAGCGGTCTTCCCCGGTCGGTTGAAAAGCTACAGGGGCCTCACACGGCCGCCCTAAATTGGTGGAAGTCAGTTTAGTTAAGTAGGATGCATCCGCTAGGTTAGGATCAGTTAGTTCCTTTAGGTTCTTCGGTTCCTCGGTAATCCATTCCATCCGCTAGGTTCCATTAGGTTCTCGGTATCCCAGGTCTAGGTCCATTAGGTTCCATTAGGTTCATAAGTTCCTCCGCAGGTTCTTCTGGTTCAGCTTCACATACATAATTTTGAATAAGCCTAGTCCTTCCCATCCTCCCCCCTCCAGAAAGTCGCATCCCCAGGTTGTGCCGTGCCGGCGTTAGAGCCATTACCAAACACGCGACCCCTATTAATCGGCCCCCGAAGTCCGAACGGCGTCTCTCTAGGTTCCATTCCATTAGGTTCTCCATCCATTAGGTTCTTAGGTTCCATCCGATGTGCAGCCGCCTGAGATGGGTTACACGTGCCAGCGTTTGGGTCATTGCTTGACACGGATGCCCTATTAATCGGCCCCCGAAGTCCGAACGGCCACCTCCCATATTTCTCACTCGGCACATCAGGATCATTAGGTTCCTTTGGTTCCATTAGGTTCTCGGTTCCTCCTCCCCTCTCACTCCTCTGCTCGGTATCTCGGTACTCTTCATCTCCTCGCGCTGACTTCCTATCGGGATATACAAATAAGTTGGTTGGCCAACCAGTATTCACAAGGTCTCGGGTCACACCCTGCGCGCCAGGGGTTGGAAACAACAAAGCCGAGCGCCGTATGGGTTCAGTGTTGCTTTGTACTTTACTGTAGTTGTACTCTCCGTATGCAAGTGTTTCCTCTTCATATGTTTGACTTGGTTCAATGCCACTCCGCGACCTGATCGCTTGTGACCAATTTCGTAATGTGTCCTTACTGGTTTGCAATGAATTTGCCTGATATGCACCTGATGCTGCTTCGATTTCCTCTGGGTATTCGGGCTCGACTTCGAAATTTGGGCTGTTCTTTTCTAGCATTGGTTCATCTTAAGTGACCATCAAGTTAACTTGTGCCGAACGAGTGACTAAGCCAGCTCCTGCGCGTTCTTCCAGCGTGGACATTTCATGTCGCATGACATCTAGGCGGTGCGCTAACCCAGGATCTACTGCCTTGGTCACTGACATTACGCCTGCATTACGGCGATCAACTCGTTCGTTATTATGTATTGGTGCCTGCGCCAGTCTGTTTCGAGGCACTGCTCCTAACTGATTTGCGTTATTCCAACCATTACTGGGCGTGCGCGGTCGCAACGGCGCGGCTTCGGCCGACAGTGGTTGGGTGGTGCAGCATAGCGTCGATCGTACGTTGGGTTATACCCGTTGTTTCGCTGGTTATACCCATTTGCGCTACGTCCGCGAGATCGGTTATAATATTCGGTCTGACCACCATTGCCATACGTGTTGTAATTTGCGGGCTCTGGGCGATAGTATCCTTGCTGCCCATAACCAGTGTATCCCCGCTGATTAGCTGTATTATTCCAATCATCACGTCGCGAGTAGCGTGCTCCACCTCTAGGTTCAACTACTCGATAGCGAGGACGATTATTGTACTGCGGTGGCGGCCTAGCATATTCGATAGCGGGCGGTGGCGGTGCACCGTACGTGTAGTTAGGCGCTGCTCGCGTGGCTAAGCGTGTATACTCATTTTGCAATGGATCATATACGTCCATTCGGAAATACGGGCATTCCCTAGCGAAATGCCCTAGATAGCCACATCGAAAGCATTGGTTTCCTACTGGCGTTACTGGTGGTATTGCATTTGCGCCTACTTGCGGTGCTCCGTTATTCTGCATCATAGCATTTAACTGGTGTTGCTCTGTACGCTTGTCTAGTAGATCGATGAGCCGAGCGATAGTAGCATCGCTGCCGGCTGTAGTGCGCTTGTTCTCGTCGAGTGCCTCACGTATTTGATCTACTAGTTGGTTATTTTCACCTCCCTGTGTCATGTAATTGACTGTTTTGGACCGGCTGCTTTTACGAACCGGCACTCCGATAATATCCTTTTGGGACGCTATAATGGCGTCCTCCTTGTACTTGAGCTTATCCATCATGTGTTTGAAAGATGGATAGGTTTTCCCTATGACGCCAGATTTTAGTTCCTTCCTCAGTCCTTGTCGCAGGAATTTTTGTAGTAACGCGTCACGTTGTTCGCCTTCTACCTCCGGGAATGCTTTGTCCACTAAGTTTTGAAGGTCCAGTCCGTACATAGCGACTGATTCTCGTTCTCCCTGTATGCGCATGCGTAGCGTGATTAATGCGTCTTCGTCGCGCTGCGAGGAGGAATACATGAAACCCATGTTGTAACAAAGGGCTTCGTACGTCTGTTTCTGGCAGTCCGGGAAGCTTTCGTATATCTTAAGCGCTTCGCCCTTTAATACAGTCGGGAAGCAAATTAGTTTCTGTTCTAATGTCCATCCATTTGCGTCCGTCAGGTTGTCGTAGGTGGCTAGCCATGCCTCAAAGTCCTGTCCGTCAGCTCCTGAAAATTGTGGGATGTCGCCCACCTGTATGATTGGTGCCGTTGTGGTCGTCCGTTCCATTAGCTGCTGTAGGATTGCTACTAGTGGGTCTCCTGATACAGTGGGGCTGGGTCCGTTTGTACTACCAGCCGTGGTGGCCGTGCCACCTCCTACATTTGTTGTTGACGTGCCGCTAATCGGCGTTCTATTTGCGCTCGCTGGCAATGACATTTTTATTCCGAATTGATGATAATTCCTAATTGTTTTGAGCTGTTGGGCGTCCGTGGTTCAAACCTGACTTGAGCACGGATGTTAAATGTATAAATCAAATATACGTGTTTACTTTATTGCGGAATTTCTACTATCAGATAAACTTTACTGTACCTGTGTGCCTATTCCTTATGTATGTGGCTGGTGGTGTGAAAATTTCGCTTCGCCTAGATCAGAATTACAATTCTATAACGGGGCCTTACTATTCACGCACCCTAGTTATAGCCACAGTTCCTCGCTATCCACACAACTAATAACGTGATTTAAAAGAACAGAAATGCTCGCCCTATTTACCAGGCGATGGGTTCACCGATTGTACTGCCTTGCCTGAGCCGGCGTCCTAAAAAGACTACTTTGCAAATACACCGGAAAACCACTCTGCAAAAAGGTTAACTCTTCGAACTTCCCAGTGCAGTGTCCGTCAATTTCAAGTTACTACCACAGGGGCCCTAACAAACTGTTTTAATTAAGATTAACCCCCACAGTTGGGAGGTACGTGCTCGATATCTTACCAACAATCATTGCTTATAAACTTCCACGAGTACTGACACAGCTACGTATCGACAACTACAAAATCAAACAAATCATCTATAAAATCATCCACTGAATAAGAAGTAGTTACAAAATTACTATCAAGTACTGACCATAAAATTCTGTCCGTCGGTGGATCCCAATGTCTCACAGATAGTTCCTTCTAGTCCAGTACAAACGGGGTACTCGTGTGCGTCGATAGAGCGCCGGTGGGTGTCGTTGTATTTGAAGGGTCACTCGACTGAAATGTTCGATGCTGGAAGCGGTGGCGAAATTAACGGCTGACGATGTCGTTATTATTGCGGTGATGTTCAAATAATGCCCAGTCGCAGCGTTCAATAATGGCGAACAGAGATGCAATCCTCGGCTGACGACGTCGGGAACCAATGGGTCGGTGGGCAAAATTATTATAGCGGTTGTACAATATTCTACTGACGGCGACGTTGACCTTTCGATGTCCCGAACTGACGGCGAAAACAGGCTTACTGAGCAGTACAATGCAATTGAACGTCAGAGCCTAGTCGCTTCGGCGAGGCAGATTGCCGGACAAACGTGGCGATCTACAGCTCAATTAACTGTGCTGTCTGTAACCTGCGAGCCAACTGTTCAATGATTGCACTAGACGGTGACAACACTGGTTGATTGTTACGGTTGGTGAAATTGTCCACGATTCAATCACTGTTGGGGATGATAAGTGGCGCTGGTGACGATTATTTGTCGTCGATGACGATTGCTTGCCGTTGGGGTGGTGGGTTGTCGCTGATGACGATTGGTTACCGTTGGCAGCGATTGGCAGTCGGTGACGACGATTAGTTGCCACTGACAACGACTGATTACTGTCGATAGCGATTGGCGAGGGACCTTGGCCGATGCGTCTAGTTACGACCGAACACGCCGCCGAGGATATGGAGTTCTCAAATTCGCAAATGTCGATTCAACGTAGTAACTGTTCCCGGCACACTAGCGACAGTTGAAATATATAGTTACTGTAATAGCCAATACGACCCTGATTACTAATGTCGTTGTAGTAAGCAAAACAGTTAATATGGTGAAGAATACGGTGCAAGTCGGCAATAGTACTACTACGCTACGATGTCGCGTCGCAATACGATAAAATTAGTTCGTACACTCAGCTCTAATAACGCCCTAAAATACCAAAATTTAACCACGACGCCCGAGGAGAACGATTACACAGTGAGCACACGACGGATCCAACGACTATCAATCTACTACCACCGATTTCACCACAATAGTACTAATAAATTCTCATTCACATCATACACTCAATGATGAACCCACACAGTCCAGAACTATTAGGCTATAGTGACTTTGGTTTCAAAACTGAACGTATTCACTTGATTCCACTACCAAAACGTAGTCCGCTGAACGAACGTTACCAGCCACGTCAAGTTCTCGGCGTGTGGAGGCTCACTTCATTAATGGTACTCTTGTTACAATACACCAAATATCAATGAGTTGCTTTATAAAGTCCTCCGTTCAAAGGCTCGTTTCCAAAATGCGATTGCCTGTTTAAGTCTCCTACCCCGTTGATGTTCTTCCTATGCGAGAGGTCCGACAGCTAGTGGCCAAAAAGGAAAACTCCCTTGTCCCGAAAATTTATTAACGCCTCACGGCGTGGCCCCCACTTATTTATGTACTAGGACCAGTTCTGGCCCTAAGGGATCCCAGCTGCACCACGGTTTACTCTGTTGTGGTGCCCGGACAACCCCGGCTTCCACGACTCCCCGGTGATCTACGCGATGACCTAAGGGAACCGCTTAGCTTAGCAGGCTGCCGGCGGGTTAACCAGGGTGTTCGGCCTGGCCCCTATATTGGCCCACGTATCTAGTGGCATGAAGGTCCCCCGAGGGAGAGTCAACCCCTAAGCCTGCTCACAGGTAATAAGGCTGACTCGCCTTTCCCTCATAATCCATTTAATCCCCTAAGCGGGGTTCTCCGATCCTAATATAGCCTTAGTAAGGTTCCCCATTTGGTCGTGGTTGAATGCACAACCCTGGAGACTAGCGAAGTGTTCAATCCTAATCCCAACAGCATCACCGTAGTAATGTGGCTCCTTACGACATTCCTTGTTCTACTCCTAACAGGTTTTACCTAATACCTGAAACAACACAGGGCACTGAGGCGAGGGCCCCAGTCCCTTGACCCACCACACAACCACAAACACACAACAGCAAGCAGGGACGAAGCACGACGCGAGCCACAGCACAACACCACAGCAGCAGCCAGCACAGCAATACACGAACGCCCACAGATAGTCAAATATCACAAAATCACTCACCAAAACTTAATCTGAATTTGAGGCGTTTGTCTGCGACAAGACGTTCGAGCTGCTAATAAACGCAAAGTTGGTTTTACTGCGACCCTTTTTTGCATTTCATACACTTAAAAATGTCCAATCGGGGTGTGAAGGCTATTTAAAACTTAGAAAAAAAATTGTCGGTACTGAGGTGCCGAGGAGATTAGTCTGAGATAAGCATCTAGACTTCTGCTGAGAGGGCTTGTCGTTTATCCCTTTTGACTGCCCCCTTTCTTTTATGTAAGGTTGCGAAGTTTGTGTATTGGGAGAGTGGAGTGGCGCGAGATGGTATTGGTTTGCTCAGAGGGCTCGGGGGGTGTGTGGATTTCCCGTAGTTGACGGTTAGAAAAACTCATCTTATAGATAGAGGAGACTGATAGTATTGCTATGGGTGGGACGTGTGTTTTCTAACCGTGCAACTACGGGGGAAATCCACGTTGACACTCACTCCCGGAGCCCTCTGGGAGCGAATTTCAAATTATCCGGATCGTTCGCGGGCCACTCCAGCTTCTGCCACGAATACACAAACTTTGGGCAACCTTTACATTGAAAAGAAAGGGGGCAGTTTTGCATGAAAAAAGGGATTGAAACGACAAGCCCTGCTCGAGCAGAAGTTTGACTAGGGATGCTGTATTCGTTCAGGATCTAATGCTTGCCTCGGGGTACCTTGCAGGGTACCCAAATAAATTTTTGTTGTGTTCTAAGTTTTGTAAATAGCCTTTTGCACACCCCGATTGGGTGACATTTTTGAAGTGTATGAAATGCAAAAAAGGGTTTTGGCAGTAAAACCGTTGAACTGTGTGCGTTTTATGTAGCAGCTCGGAACGTCTTGTCGGCACATCAAACGTCCTCAGAGAATTCAGGATTACACCAAAGCTCGAAATCGAATCTCGCGTAGGAGTGAACTCAATTTGGTCAAGATAACTTCCCCTCGAACTAACCTCACTGTCGCGAGCACCCCCACGTCTCCCGTGTAAATTGCTAGACCTGCTCCGGCGCTGCACCTCGCTCCGAATGAGTGTATGCCTGAACTATTAGGAACCCTCGCCGTCGTGCTCATCCGTCCACCACCACTGCATTGCTTACGTTGTGTAAAAGATATTGTGCACCCAAGCATTTGATCGTCGGATACCAAGGCTTCGTCTACAAGGGACTGGGGCCCTCGCCTCAGTGCCCTAGTGTTGCTTTAGATTCTAGGTACGGTTGCTAGGATTAGAATAAGGAATGTCGTAAGGAGCTACGCCCATCACGGTAGGACTATTGGGCACATGACCATGTATACACTAGTCTCCAGGATGCTGCATTAAGGCACTACAAAATGGGGAATCGTACTCAGGCTATACTAGGACCAGAGAATCCCGCTTAGGGAATTAGGTGGATTATGAGGGAAAGGCGAGTCAGCCTTATTACCTGTGAGCAGGCTTAGGGGTTGACTCTCCCTCGGGGGACCTCATACCATTAGACACGTGGGCCAATATAGGGGCCAGGCCGAACACCCTGGTTAACCCGCCGGCAGCCTGCTAAGCTAAGCGGTTCCCTTAGGTCATCGCATAGATCACCGGGGAGTCGTGGAAGCCGGGGTTGTCCGGGCACCACAAAAGAGTAAACCGTGGTGCAGCTGGGATCCCTTAGGGCCAGAACTGGTCCTAGTACATAAATAAAGTGGGGGCCACGCCGTGAGGCAACCAATAAATTTTCGGGACAAAGGAGTTTTCCTTTTAGGCCACTAGCTGTCGGACCTCTCGCATAGGAAGAACATCAACTGGGTAGGAGATTTAAACAGGCAATCGCATTTTGGAAACGAGCCTTTCAACGGAGGACTTTATAAAGCAACCCATTGATATTTGGTGTATTGTAACAAGAGTACCATTAATGAAGTGAGCCTCCACACGCCAAGAACTTGACGTGGCTGGTAACGTTCGTTCAGCGGACTACGTTTTGGTAGTGGAAACAAGTAAATACGTTCAGTTTTGAAACCAAAGTCACTATAGCCTAATAGTTCTGGACTGTGCGGGTTCATCATTGAGTGTATGATGTGAATGAGAATTTATTAGTACTATTGTGATGAAATCGGTGGTAGTAGATTGATAGTCGTTGGATCCGTCGTGTGCTCACTGTGTAATCGTTCTCCTCGGGCGTCGTGGTTAAATTTTGGTATTTTAGGGCGTTATTAGAGCTGAGTGTGCGAACTAATTTTATCGTAATGCGACGCGACATCGTAGCGTAGTAGTACTATTGCCGACCTGCACCGTATTCTTCACCATATTAACTGTTTTGCTCACTACAACGACATTAGTAATCAGGGTCGTATTGGCTATTACAGTAACTATTCCAACTGTCGCTAGTGTGCCGGGAACAGTTACTACGTCGAATCGACATTTGCGAATTTGAGAACTCCATATCCTCGGCAGCGTGTTCGGTCGTAACTAGACGCATCGGCCAAAGTCCCTCGCCAATCGCTATCGACAGTAATCAGTCGTTGTCAGTGGCAACTAATCATCGTCACCGACTGCCAATCGCCGCTAACGGTAACCAATCGTCATCAGCGACAACCCACCACCCCAACGGCAAGCAATCGACATCGACGACAAATAATCGTCACCAGCGGCCACTTACCATCCCCAACAGTGATTGAATCGTGGACAATTTCACAAACCGTAACAATCAACCAGTGTTGTCACCGTCTAGTGTAATCATCGGACAGTTTGCTCGCAGTTTACAGTCAGCACAGTTAATTTAGCCGTAGATCGCCACGTTTGTCCGGCAATCTGCCTCACCGAAGCGACTAGGCTCTGACGTTCATTTGCATTGTACTGCTCAGTAAGCCTGTTTTCGCCGTCAGTACGTGACATTGAAAGGCCAACGCCGCCGTCAGTAGAATATTGTACCACTGCTATAATAATTTTTCCCACCGACCCATTGGTTCCCGACATCGTCAGCCGAGAATTTCATCTCTCCTCGCCATTATTGAACGCTGCGACTGGGCATTATTTGAACATCGCCGTAATAATAACGACATCGCCAGCCGTTAATTTCGCCACCGCTCCCAGTATCGAACATTGCAATCGAGTGACCCTTCAAATACAACGACACCTACCGGCGCTCTATCGACGCACACGAGTACCTCGTTCGTACTGGTCTAGAAGGAACTATCTGTGAGACATTGAGATCCACCGACGGACAGAATTTTATGGTCAGTACTTGATAGTAATTTTGTAACTACTTTTTATTCAGTGGATGATTTTATAGATGATTTGTTTGATTTTGTAGTTGTCGATACGTAGCTGTGTGAGTACTCGTGGAAGTTTATAAGCAATGATTGTTGGTAAGATATCGAACACGTACCTCCCAACTGTGTGGGTTAATCTTAATTAAAACAGTTTGTTAGGGCCCCTGTGGTAGTAACTTGAAATTGACGGACACTGCACGGGGGAGTTCGAAGGGTTAACCTTTTCGCAGCGTGGTTTTTCGGTGTATTTGTAAAGTAGCCTTTTAGGACGCCGGCTCAGGCAAGGCAGTACAAATTTTTGAACCCCTCACCTGGTAAATAGGGCGAGCATTTCTATTCTTTTAAATCACGTCATTAGTTGTGTGGATAGCGAGGAACTGTGGCAATAACTAGGGTGCGTGAATAGTAAGGCCTCGTTATAGAATTGTAATTCTGATCTAGGCGAAGCGAAAATTTCACACATACAGTCACATACTTAAGGAATAGGCACACAGGTACAGTGAAGATTACTTGACAGTAGAACTTCCGCTATAAAGTAAACACGTATATTTGATCATACATTTAACATCCGTGCTCAAGTCAGGTTTGAGCTACGGACGCCCAACAGC
Source organism: Trileptium ribeirensis (assembly GCA_030248225.1). NCBI lineage: Eukaryota > Metazoa > Nematoda > Enoplea > Enoplida > Thoracostomopsidae > Trileptium > Trileptium ribeirensis. Next base: position 23,708 of record JASANE010011540.1, read on the forward strand.
TCAAAACAAATAGGGAATATTAATAATTCGGCATTCAAAAATGTCGTTACCAGCGAGCGCTAATAGAACGCCGATTAGCGGCACGTCAACAGCTAATGTAGGAGGTGATACGACCACCACGGCTGGTAGTACAAATGGACCCAGCCCTTCTGTATCAGGAGACCCACTAGTAGCGATCCTACAGCAGCTAATGGAACGGACGACGACGACGGCACCAATCATACAGGTAGGCGACATCCCACAATTTTCAGGAGCCGACGGACAAGACTTTGAGGCATGGCTAGCCACCTACGACAACCTGACGGACGCGAATGGATGGACATTAGAACAGAAACTCATCTGCTTCCCAACTGTACTAAAGGGGGAAGCGCTTAAGATATACGAAAGTTTCCCGGACTGTCAGAAACAGACATATGAAGCCTTTTGTTACAACATGGGTTTCACGTATTCCTCCTCGCAGCGCGACGAAGACGCATTAATCAAGCTACGCATGCGCATACAAGGAGAACGAGAATCCGTCGCTATGTACGGACTTGACCTCCAAAATCTAGTAGACAAGGCATTCCCGGAGGTCGAAGGTGAACAACGCGACGCATTACTACAAAAATTCCTGCGACAAGGACTGAGGAAGGAGCTGAAATCTGACGTAATAGGAAAAACCTATCCATCTTTCAAACACATGATGGATAAGCTCAAGTACAAGGAGGACGCCATTATAGCGTCCCAAAAGGATATTATCGGAGTGCCGGTTCGCAAAAGCAGCCGGTCTAAAACAGTTAACTACATGACACAGGGAGGTGAAAATAACCAGCTCGTAGACCAAATACGTGAGGCACTCGATGAGAACAAGCGCACCGCAGCAGGCAGTGATGCTGCTATCGCGCGGCTCATTGATCTACTAGACAAGCGTACTGAGCAACACCAGTTAAATGCGATGATGCAAAACAACGGAGCACCGCAGATAGGCGCAAATGCAATACCACCAGCAACGCCGGTAGGAAACCAATGCTTTCGGTGTGGCTATCTAGGGCATTTCGCTAGGGAATGCCCGTATTTCCGAATGGACGTATACGATCCATTGCAAAACGAGTACACACGTTTAGCCACGCGAGCAGCGCCTAACTACATGTACGGTGCACCGCCACCGCCCGCTATCGAATATGCTAGGCCGCCACCGCTGTACAATAATCGTCCTCGCTATCGAGTAATTGAACCCAGAGGTGGAGCACGCTACTCGCGACGTGATGATTGGAATAATACAGCTAATCAGCGGGGATACACTGGTTATGGGCAGCAAGGATACTATCGCCCAGAGCCCGCAAATTTCAACACGTATGGGAACAGTGGTCAGACTGAATATTATAACCGATCTCGCGGACGTAGCGCAAGCGGGTACAACCAGCGAAACAACGGGTATAACCCAACATATGATCGACGCTATGCTGCACCACCCCAACCATTGTCGGCCGAAGCCGCTCCATTTCGACCGCGCACGCCTAGTAGTGGTTGGAACAACGCAAATCAGTTAGGAGCAGTTCCTCGAAATAGACCCGCGCAGGCACCAATACATAACAACGAACGAGTAGACCGTCGCAATGCTGGCGTAATGTCAGTGACCAAAGCAGTAGATCCTGAGCTAGCACACCGCTTAGATGTCATGCGACATGAAATGTCCACGCTGGAAGAACGCGCAGGAGCTGGCTTAGGCACCCGTGCAGCACAAGTCAACCTGATGGTCACTGAAGACGAATCAATGCAGGAACAAAACAGCCCAAATTTCGAACTTGAGCAAGAACACGCAGAGGAAATTGAAACAGAACCAGATGTGTATCAAGTAAATTCATTGCAAACCAGTAAGGACACACCACGTAAATGGTCACAAGCGATCATGTCGCGGGGTGGCATTGAACAAAGTCGAACATGTGAAGAGGAAACACTTGCATACGGAGAATACAACTACAGTAAAGTGCAAAGCAGTACCGAACCCATACGGCGCTCGGCTTTGTTGTTTCCAACCCCTGGTGCGCAGGGTGTGACCCGAGACTCTGTGAATATTGGTTGGCCAACCAACTTATTTGTATATCCCGATAGGAAGTCAGCGCGAGGAGATGAAGAGTACCGAGATACCGAGCAGAGGAGTGAGAGGGGAGGAGGAACCGAGAACCTAATGGAACCAAAGGAACCTAATGATCCTGATGTGCCGAGTGAGAAATATGGGAGGTGGCCGTTCGGACTTCGGGGGCCGATTAATAGGGCATCCGTGTCAAGCAATGACCCAAACGCTGGCACGTGTAACCCATCTCAGGCGGCTGCACATCGGATGGAACCTAAGAACCTAATGGATGGAGAACCTAATGGAATGGAACCTAGAGAGACGCCGTTCGGACTTCGGGGGCCGATTAATAGGGGTCGCGTGTCTGGTAATGGCTCTAACGCCGGCACGGCACAACCTGGGGATGCGACTTTCTATAGGCTTATTCAAAATTATGCATGTGAAGCTGAACCAGAAGAACCTGCGGAGGAACTTATGAACCTAATGGAACCTAATGGACTAGCGGATACGGAGAACCTAATGGAACCTAGCGGATGGAATGGATTACCGAGGAACCGAGAACCTAAAGAACTAACTGATCCTAACCTAGCGGATGCATCCTACTTAACTAAACTGACTTCCACCAATTTAGGGCGGCCGTGTGAGGCCCCTGTAGCTTTTCAACCGACCGGGGAAGTCCGCTCGTGGACACTGGTCAGGTGCGATGGAGACCTTCGGAACACGGATCAGTCCGATTGTCCTAACTCCGTTCAAAATTCGAAAGCGTATGTGTACCCTAGTATCTTTAGAGGCCGGGGAAGACCGCTCGTGGACACTGGCCAGGTGCAAGGGAGGCGTCGGGAAATGAGCTGTCCTGATTGCCCTAGCTCCGTTCAAAATTATAATTTGTATGTAGGACTAAATTCGAATAGAGTTCAGTCCCTAAGTGTAGGAGCCGTAGGGCCCGACCAGGTCGGGAGCCGCGGTTATCGTTTGTCGTTGCATAGTAGCTCGAACCGGCAGGTGAATATGTGTGTGCTTGACTCTGGGTCGGCTAGAACCGACATCATGGGAATGTGTGTAAAACCGGTGGTAGAAACGGTGCAGCAAGTGAGTGAAAAGGGTTTAGGGTTACACGGAGACAACACCGAGCCGGGTGCCGAAAATATTATAAGCCTGGAACATCACGATAATCGAGCTAGAATTAGCGAAACTATGGAACCTAATGACAATATAGCGGAACCTAATGATACTGACGGAGAACCTAGTAACCTAAAGAAGAATTATACTAATAAGGAAGAACCAATAGTAACTATCGAAAGCTCAAAGATTGTGATAATAACACCTATGGATGTTAGCATGGCAGAGAGAGCAAACATGAAGGAAAACCAGCACCTAGGAAACCGAACGGAAATTGTATAAGCCGGGTCAGCTTGGAGTCCGGCCACCCTTTGACCAGCTCTTGTTGTCATCTGCTATTTCCAATAACGGCAGGGCCAGTGCATCTCCCAGGATGGCTACTCGGGGCCATCTTACGTTGCCAGTGGCGCGGTATTCGCGCACCTCTTCCAACGAACGTCCCATGATGTTGTGGCAACGTCCAGGCGCCTCGTTGTTTGTAGTTGCTGATTCGAGCGTCCGACACCTCAAAAAGCGTCCGTGTAGGTGTAACAGCCCGAGTTTTTGCTGAATCTCAAACATCCGAAATTAGGCCAGAAGGGCCACAAATTTTGTGGGTAAAGGGCGATCGGATACCGGTGGAGCGTGATCCATGGGTTCATTGATGCCTTATTCATAGTTGTATTGAATAAAATAAATACTATACTCGTGTGCTATAATTGTGTTATCACGCTCCACCAGCCCGAGGTGCGCGGGGTGATTACGCACCAAAATTGAATCAAAATCTCATGGTTAGAGTATCCGATCGATCCCAGGTGATTATGGTTTTATAAATAATAAAATATTTGTGCACTTATTGGTGTTGTGGTGTTGTACAGATGCGTAGTCGAATCGGCCGGGGACACGGGGAGGATCTCACGTTTTTATCACCGCTCAGACTTAACAATTGTACTGATTAGGTGCCCTAGGGTCGATTCCGGTGCGCATCCTTAATTAAAGTGTATATGATATGGAAGTTGTATGTGCCCCTGTGTGTCAGGATGGACCGAAATAAAGTACAGAACCTCTATCAAAGTTTGAATGGGGATTTTATTTTAATTCGGATCACGGGGATCTGTCCTGACACGCAGGGAAAGGAAATATGTATAAAATGTACATGTATATATTTCAAGGGATGTTTTGAGTACCTCTGGAGAACGATAAAATTGACCTAGAGCGACAAAAGTTTTCGTTTTAAAGGGGTGTAAGAAAATTGGAATTTTGGGGTTTTTATGGATTGCAAACCAAAAATGGGACATCAAATTATCATCAGGGACCCTTAAGGCTTCGAAATTGCTCATTCGGGTCAAGCTAACCCCAACCGGTAAGTACCTGGGAACTCCCAATCCAACGTTTAAACGCTCAAAATTCAGGGCCCTAAATCACCACATCCTAAACCAAAAGTTCCCGATTTTTCAAGCCCTATACATCAATTGGACCCTATACTAACCCTTCCACTGAAAACCGGGGCCACCCGCCCCAACGGACCTTCACAGGATCCCCATAACTTAGTTGGGACCCAAAATTCTCCTATCGTGCACGCATTAATCTGCCCCTAACGGGCCACCTGGGGGAAGGACATTAAAACTAAGGGTCTCGTAAGTAGGCGACCAGCCAGGGCATGGATATGATCCCGCCCCCGGCCGCCTACTCTGCTCCGTTCCTGAAATATAAATAAAAATGTGACAAAACGCCTACTCATTTTCAGCGCCTGAAGCGCTTTTATATTTTTCCAAATTGCAGGCCTTGCGCCGACCAGCGCAAGGTTTAGTTTGTTTTCTTCCAAAGTGCGACCAGCATTTTCTCTGACGATAGCCGCTTGTAGCCTTTACAGTTATGTGGTAGACCGGCAGTTGTTGGCGGCACGTCGACAGTTATGCTCTGTTGTTTGTTTTGCTTTATATTATATTTCTACTGTATGTACATAGGTTTGCCGAGCGCCAACGACTTATGTATATTTATGTGCCAGTTCAAAATTTTAAGTTCTGAACATATTTAGGAATAAGGAAACAAATCGGCTGCGACAAAAAGGGGGGTAGACAGACAGTATAAAAGAACTGAGCCCGATTCCCCGATCGGAGCCAGTCGATGTTTTGTTTCAAAATTTTGGCGGTTGTCGCCACTCCCCAAGTTTTCTGTTGATTCAGGCTTTCTTTTTCCTTTCCGTTTAGGTATGCTAGGGGTGGTTTCTCGCCGTGCCCCCACGGTGGAGAGCCTCCCCTGGTTAAAGGCATGTTTCGATCTTACAAAGGGCCGTCCTTTGCGGACGTTGAGGCGTCGGAAGGATGCTTCGCGCGCCCGTAAAGGCCGGGCCCCGTCAAAATTCTCTAGACTAAGTTAAATTGCCCAAATTTTATGTTCACGCTCCTATCGACTGGTTCCCCGCTCCTCGGACGTTTTCTTCTGTTCACAGGTCCGAGGAGTGTTTAAAATACGTACTCTGGCACTCCTGGTACGAAGTCAACTTTTCCATTCTAAGGCAAATAGGAGTGGCCAGAGTTTCGATTCTTAGGCTACTGATAATAAGCATATTTTCATTCTAGGTCAAATGATAGTGACTAAACTTTCTAGCGTATAGGTTAAAAGAAAAATTTTTAATGTAAATAGGCCTGGTTAAGCGCTGCTTCGAAAAGCCCGGCAAAAATTTCCTAGGTGCTAATAGGAGCGATACTAAGGACGTAGCCGTTTGTATCCTCGGGTGACACACGTTGTCCCCAGTTGTTTGAAATCGAGCTTCAGCGTCGAATCCCCATTCGTTCGCTGTTTCAAGCTCCTGATGCAAACGACTGCGGACCCGACCGTGACAAAATTTTAATAGGTATTAGTTGAGCATAGAACGAAACAGAGACTGGAGATGGCGGGGAACTAAAATATTCTGAGCCTGGGTGGGACGTGTGTTTTCTAACCGTGCAACTACGGGGGAAATCCACGTTGACACCCACTCCCGGAGCCCTCTGGGAGCGAATTTCAAATTATCCGGATCGTTCTCGGGCCACTCCAGCTTCTGCCGCGAATACACAAACTTTGGGCAACCTTTACATTGAAAAGAAAGGGGGCAGTTTTGCATGAAAAAAGGGATTGAAACGACAAGCCCTGCTCGAGCAGAAGTTTGACTAGGGATGCTGTATTCGTTCAGGATCTAATGCTTGCCTCGGGGTACCTTGCAGGGTACCCAAATAAATTTTTGTTGTGTTCTAAGTTTTGTAAATAGCCTTTTGCACACCCCGATTGGGTGACATTTTTGAAGTGTATGAAATGCAAAAAAGGGTTTCGGCAGTAAAACCGTTGAACTGTGTGCGTTTTATGTAGCAGCTCGGAACGTCTTGTCGGCAGATCAAACGTCCTCAGAGAATTCAGGATTACACCAAAGCTCGAAATCGAATCTCGCGTAGGAGTGAACTCAATTTGGTCAAGATAACTTCCCCTCGAACTAACCTCACTGTCGCGAGCACCCCCGCGTCTCCCGTGTAAATTGCTAGACCTGCTCCGGCGCTGCACCTCGCTCCGAATGAGTGTATGCCTGAACTATTAGGAACCCTCGCCGTCGTGCTCATCCGTCCACCACCACTGCATTGCTTACGTTGTGTCAAGATATTGTGCACCCAAGCATTTGATCGTCGGATACCAAGGCTTAGTATACAAGGGACTGGGGCCCTCGCCTCAGTGCCCTAGTGTTGCTTTAGATTCTAGGTACGGTTGCTAGGATTAGAATAAGGAATGTCGTAAGGAGCTACGCCCATCACGGTAGGACTATTGGGCACATGACCATGTATACACTAGTCTCCAGGATGCTGCATTAAGGCACTACAAAATGGGGAATCGTACTCAGGCTATACTAGGACCAGAGAATCCCGCTTAGGGAATTAAGTGGATTATGAGGGAAAGGCGAGTCAGCCTTATTACCTGTGAGCAGGCTTAGGGGTTGACTCTCCCTCGGGGGACCTCATACCATTAGACACGTGGGCCAATATAGGGGCCAGGCCGAACACCCTGGTTAACCCGCCGGCAGCCTGCTAAGCTAAGCGGTTCCCTTAGGTCATCGCATAGATCACCGGGGAGTCGTGGAAGCCGGGGTTGTCCGGGCACCACAAAAGAGTAAACCGTGGTGCAGCTGCGATCCCTTAGGGCCAGAACTGGTCCTAGTACATAAATAAATTGGGGGCCACGCCGTGAGCGTCAATAAATTTTCGGGACAAAGGAGTTTTCCTTTTAGGCCACTAGCTGTCGGACCTCTCGCATAGGAAGAACATCAACTGGGTAGGAGATTTAAACAGGCAATCGCATTTTGGAAACGAGCCTTTGAACGGAGGACTTTATAAAGCAACTCATTGATATTTGGTGTATTGTAACAAGAGTACCATTAATGAAGTGAGCCCCCACACGCCAAGAACTTGACGTGGCTGGTAACGTTCGTTCAGCGGACTACGTTTTGGTAGTGGAATCAAGTGAATACGTTCAGTTTTGAAACCAAAGTCACTATAGCCTAATAGTTCTGGACTGTGCGGGTTCATCATTGAGTGTATGATGTGAATGAGAATTTATTAGTACTATCGTGGTGAAATCGGTGGTAGTAGATTGATAGTCGTTGGATCCGTCGTGTGCTCGCTGTGTAATCGTTCTCCTCGGGCGTCGTGGTTAAATTTTGGTATTTTAGGGCGTTATTAGAGCTGAGTGTGCGAATTAATTTTATCGTATTGCGACGCGACATCGTAGCGTAGTAGTACTATTGCGACCTGCACCGTAATCTTCACCATATTAACTGTTTTGCTTACTACAACGACATTAGTAATCAGGGTCGTATTGGCTATTACAGTAACTATTTCAACTGTCGCTAGTGTGCCGGGAACAGTTACTACGTCGAATCGACATTCGCGAATTTAAGAACTCCACATTCTCGGCAGCGTGTTCGGTCGTAACTACACGCACCGGCCAAGGTCCCTCGCCAATCGCTATCGACAGTAATCAGTCGTTGTCAGTGGCAACTAATCGTCGTCACCGACTGCCAATCGCTGCCAACGGTAACCAATCGCCATCAGCGACAACCCACCACCCAAACGGCAAGCAATCGTCATCGACGACAAACAATCGTCACCAGCGGCCACTTATCATCCCCAACAGTGATTGAATCGTGGACAATTTCACAAACCGTAACGATCAACCAGTGTTGTTACCGTCTAGTGTAATCATCGGACAGTTTGCTCGCAGTTTACAGACAGTACAGTTAATTGAGCCGTAGATCGCCACGTTTGTCCGGCAATCTGCCTCACGGAAGCGACTAGGCTCTGACGTTCATTTGCATTGTACTGCTCAGTAAGCCTGTTTTCGCCGTCAGTACGTGACATCGAAAGGCCAACGTCGCCGTCAGTAGAATATTGTACAACCGCTATAATAATTTTGCCCACCGACCCATTGGTTCCCGACATCGTCAGCCGAGAATATCATCTCTGCTCGCCATTATTGAACGCTGCGACTGGGCATTATTTGAACATCACCGTAATAATAACGACATCGCCAGCCGTTAATTTCGCCACCGCTCCCAGTATCGAACATTGCAGTCGAGTGACCCTTCCCAAATACAACGACACCTACCGGCGCTCTATCGACGCACACGAGTACCTCGTTCGTACTGGTCTAGAAGGAACTATCTGTGAGACATTGAGATCCACCGACGGACAGAATTTTATGGTCAGTACTTGATAGTAATTTTGTAACTACTTTTTATTCAGTGGATGATTTTATAGATGATTTGTTTGATTTTGTAGTTGTTGATACGTAGCTGTGTCAGTACTCGTGGAAGTTTATAAGCAATGATTGTTGGTAAGATATCGAGCACGTACCTCCCAACTGTGTGGGTTAATCTTAATTAAAACAGTTTGTTAGGGCCCCTGTGGTAGTAACTTGAAATTGACTGACACTTCACGGGGGAGTTCGAAGGGTTAACCTTTCCCAGGGTGGGTTTTTCGGTGTATTTGTAAAGTAGCCTTTTAGGACGCCGGCTCAGGCAAGGCAGTACAATTGGTGAACCCCTCACCTGGTAAATAGGGCGAGCATTTCTATTCTTTTAAATCACGTCATTAGTTGTGTGGATAGCGAGGAACTGTGGCAATAACTAGGGTGCGTGAATAGTAAGGCCTCGTTATAGAATTGTAATTCTGATCTAGGCGAAGCGAAATTTTCACACCACCAGCCACATACTTAAGGAATAGGCACACAGGTGCAGTGAAGTTTACTAACAGTAGAAATTCCGCAATAAAGTAAACACGTATATTTGATCATACATTTAACATCCGTGCTCAAGTCAGGTTTGAACCACGGACGCCCAACAGCTCAAAACAATTAGGGATTATTATTAAATCGGAATTCAAAATGTCATTGCCAGCGAGCGCAAATAGAACGCCGATTAGCGGCACGTCAACAACAAATGTAGGAGGTGGCACGACCACCACGGCTGGTAGTACAAATGGACCCAGCCCCACTGTATCAGGAGACCCACTAGTAGCAATCCTACAGCAGCTAATGGAACGGACGACCACAACGGCGCCAATCATACAGGTGGGCGACATCCCACAATTTTCAGGAGCTGACGGACAGGACTTTGAGGCATGGCTAGCCACCTACGACAACTTGACGGAAGCAAATGGATGGACATTAGAACAGAAACTAATTTGCTTCCCGACTGTCTTAAAAGGCGAAGCGCTTAAGATATACGAAAGCTTCCCGGACTGCCAGAAACAAACGTACGAAGCCCTTTGTTACAACATGGGTTTCATGTATTCCTCCTCGCAGCGCGACGAAGACGCATTAATCACGCTACGCATGCGCATACAGGGAGAACGAGAATCAGTCGCTATGTACGGACTGGACCTTCAAAACTTAGTGGACAAAGCATTCCCGGAGGTCGAAGGCGAACAACGTGACGCGCTACTACAAAAGTTCCTGCGACAAGGACTGAGGAAGGAGCTGAAATCTGGCGTTATAGGGAAAACTTATCCATCTTTCAAACACATGATGGATAAGCTCAAGTACAAGGAGGACGCCATTATAGCGTCCCAAAAGGATATTATCGGAGTGCCGGTTCGCAAAAGCAGCCGGTCTAAAACAGTTAATTACATGACACAGGGAGGTGAAAATAACCAACTAGTAGACCAAATACGTGAGGCACTCGATGAGAACAAGCGCACCACAGCCGGCAGCGATGCTACTATCGCTCGGCTCATTGATCTACTAGACAAGCGTACTGAGCAACACCAGTTAAATGCTATGATGCAAAATAACGGAGCACCGCAGATAGGCGCAAATGCGATACCACCAGCAACGCCGGTAGGAAACCAATGCTTTCGATGTGGCTATCTAGGGCATTTCGCTAGAGAATGCCCGTATTTCCGAATGGACATATACGATCCATTGCAAAACGAGTATACACGCTTAGCCACGCGAGCAGCGCCTAACTACACGTACGGTGCACCGCCACCACCCGCTATCGAATATGCTAGGCCGCCACCGCAGTACAATAATCGTCCTCGCTATCGAGTAGTTGAACCTAGAGGTGGAGCACGCTACTCGCGACGTGATGATTGGAATAATACAGCTAATCAGCGGGGATACACTGGTTATGGGCAGCAAGGATACTATCGCCCAGAGCCCGCAAATTACAACACGTATGGCAATGGTGGTCAGACCGAATATTATAACCGATCTCGCGGACGTAGCGCAAATGGGTATAACCAGCGGAATAACGGGTATAACCCAACATACGACCGACGCTATGCCGCACCACCCCAACCATTGTCGGCCGAAGCCGCACCGTTTCGACCGCGCACGCCTAGTAATGGTTGGAATAACGCAAATCAATTAGGAGCAGTGCCTCGAAATAGACCCGCGCAGGCACCAATACATAATAACGAACGAGTTGATCGCCGTAACGCCGGCGTAATGTCAGTGACCAAAGCAGTAGATCCTGAGCTAGCACACCGCTTAGATGTCATGCGACATGAAATGTCCACGCTGGAAGAACGCGCAGGAGCTGGCTTAGGCACCCGTTCAGCACAAGTTAACTTGATGGTCACTGAAGACGAAGCAATGCAAGAACAGAACAGCCCAAATTTCGAAATTGAGCAAGAATACCCAGAGGAAATCGAATCAGAACCAGGTGCATATCAAGTAAATTTATTGCAAACAAGTAGGGACATACCACGAGAATGGTCACAAGCGATCAGGTCGCGGAGTGGCATAGAACCAAAGCAAACATATGAAGAGGAAACACTTGCATACGGAGAGTACAACTACAGTGAAGTACACAGCAACATTGAACCCATACGGCGCTCGGCTTTGTTGTTTCCAACCTCTGGCGCGCAGGGTGTGACCCGAGACCTTGTGAATACTGGTTGGCCAACCAACTTATTTGTATATCCCGATAGGAAGTCAGCGCGAGGAGATGAAGAGTACCGAGATACCGAGCAGAGGAGTGAGAGGGGAGGAGGAACCGAGAACCTAATGGAACCAAAGGAACCTAATGATCCTGATGTGCCGAGTGAGAAATATGGGAGGTGGCCGTTCGGACTTCGGGGGCCGATTAATAGGGCATCCGTGTCTAGCAATGACCCAAACGCTGGCACGTGTAACCCATCTCAGGCGGCTGCACATCGGATGGAACCTAAGAACCTAATGGATGGAGAACCTAATGGAATGGAACCTAGAGAGACGCCGTTCGGACTTCGGGGGCCGATTAATAGGGGTCGCGTGTCTGGTAATGGCTCTAACGCCGGCACGGTACAACCTGGGGAAGCGACTTTCTGTAGGCTTATTCAAAATTATATATGTGAAGCGGAACCAGAAGAACCTGCGGAGGAACTTATGAACCTAATGGAACCTAATGGACTTGCGGATACCGAGAACCTAATGGAACCTAGCGGATGGAATGGAATACCGAGGAACCGAGAACCTAAGGAACTAAGTGAACTTAACCTAGCGGATGCATCCAACTTAACTAAACTGACTTCCACCAATTTAGGGCGGCCGTGTGAGGCCCCTGTAGCTTTTCAACCGACCGGGGAAGACCGTAAAGGACACTGGTCAGGTGCGATGGAGACCTTCGGAACACGGGTCAGTCCGATTGTCCTAACTCCGTTCAAAATTCGAAAGCGTATATGTACCCCTAGTATCTTTAGAGGCCGGGGAAGACCGCTCGTGGACACTGGCCAGGTGCGAGGGAGGCGCCGGGAAGTGAGCTGTCCTGGTTGCCCTAGCTCCGTTCAAAATTATAATTTATGTGTAGGATCAAATTCGAATAGAGTTCGGTCCCTAAGTGTAGGAGCCGTAGGGCCCGACCGGGTCGGGAGCTGCGGTTATCGTTTGTCGTTGCATAGTAGCTCAAACCGGCAGGTGAATATGTGTGTGCTTGAGTCTGAGTCGGCTGGAACCGACACCACGGGAATGTGTGTAGAACCGGGGGTAGAGACTGTGCAGCATGTGAGTGAAACAGGTTTAGGGCTACACGGAGACAACACCGAGCCGAGTGCCGAGAACACCACGAGCCTGGAATATCACGATAATCGAGCTAGCATCTATGAAACTATGGAACCTAATGACCAGATGGCGGAACCCAATGATACTGATGGAGAACCTAGTAACCCAAGGAAGAACCATGCTGATAAGGAAGAACCAGTAGTAACCATCAAAAGCTCGAAGATTGTGGTAATAACACCTATGGTAAAAAATATAGCACAGAGAGCAAACGGGACAGAAAACCAACGACTGGAGAGTAAAATAGAAATTGTAGCATGTCAACTGAGTACAGCAGAAGCCCACGAACTAAGGATCAGCTCGACCGGATCGCCGGTTGACTTGACTACGTAATTGAACGAGCATTAAATCACCTGAACCACTAAGGAATGCAAACATTTTTGGGCGAGTTGGCCTGGACACCGCGATTAACAACACCGACACAGATTTGGTAGCATTGAAGTACAAGTTAGATCACAGGAATACTCGGATGCACAAACAACAGATATTAGACATCATACTGAGGAAATTGCACGCCTTAGATAGCACCAGTGAAATAGTAGAACCACTGATTTTGCAAGAATTACCTGAAGAGGAGCGATTAGTGTTGCTGGGACCGGATTCAGAATTTGTACCAGCAGTTAAACCGGAGTGTCACGGAAAATTCCCTCATTACATTCTCGCTCTACCTAAGCTGCGTTTCGGGGAAGATCGGATGCCAGTGAGAACGCTATTTTATCGGAGGGTCATAGCAGTGTCGGAGCGGATATGCCATGCCCACCAGTTGCTCAGGGCCCGAGTGGCTGGAACGGCCCGAATCGACCGACGGCGGGACGCTGCCGTTTTGTCAGGGCTGTTAGGGTTCGCATCTCCGTTCCTACACACTATGCCGGGGATACACGTTAGCAGTAGCATGTTGAAACACCTAGAGGGACTTTTGGAGATCGTTGCCCGAGTAATCAACGCAATGAGCATCACACAGGCAAGGTGTATCGATCTCAAATTCCTATTCTACAGACATGCATCATGTGCGAGGAAAGACACAATATAAATTTCATGCCTAGAGAAGAATGTGCCTTTATCACTTATCACGGCGAATGGGATTACACCGGGAATCTGTCCGCAGACTATGGAACCATTAGAAGAGACGGGACAGTATCCATTCGACCAAGTAGCACACAAGGATTACACACGGCATATGAACTTATAGCGTATAGGGAAGCGAACTTAGAGTTTCTAGAAACCATTATAGACGCACCGTACTTATTGGACCACCTAGTTACGGAATTCGACGAAACCGGACCTAAGGTTCCGGTGCAGTCACTACATCGCATCGTGTACGCTATAATGGCTAACGCCCTTTTCATTGACAGGGATAGTAAACCGAAGCGCGAAGAACTACTATACCTACGACTGTTATGGTTACGCAAGCCCGCTCAAAACATTTGGCAAAATGACCCAACGGAAGACATGGACTTAATTCCAAACATGGACCATGACGCGGACATAACATTCATCGACGAAGAGGAACTTGAAAGTGAGTTGAGTGCAGTACTCAGTGACGCCAGCGGTGACGAATTTGACATGCCAGCAATTGACTCACTCGACCCCGACGATCTCATCTCTGACCTAAGTTTCTTCGTGGACACTGAAAAAGCCAGCAATGGACATGACAATGCTAACGACAGGAGTGACCGGGTATCACCGATCAGGTCGGTACGGTCCTCCCCAAACATACTAGGACAAGGTATGGAAGCTACTGTCGGATTGCTAAATAAGGGAACTAAAATAATGGGATTGCTACTTGCTCTGCTAATCCTCCATCAACTAGGGCAAACTCACGCCATTGCTACACCATTTTCGGACCAAGTCGCACGCTTAGGAGCTATGGTAAATCAACAAGTGGGCACGCTAATCGAACCGCAAGGCTTAGTAATAACCGCTTCGCAATCTACCTTTTTACCAATAATTTTAAGACTATCCCTAGATGGACTACAACCTAGTAGGCAAGCCACTGGTATGGCGTGGTGTGTATACACTCCACGGGGTAAACCATGTTTGGGGAATTGCTGTCCCAACCCAAATTGTACTACCATGCCGGATTTACAACAGAAAGTTCAAGAATTAGAAAGAGAACTAAGGAGCACCTATCAAGGTGTACTAGATACTAGTTACTACATGGCTCTAATGCGCGAATATTGCGAAGCGAATGCTCATCTCTGTGAGGAACCCAAGGTTCGGAAGAAGCGATTTCTCGCTGCATTAGCTGGAGCCGCAGGCGTAGTAACAGGATTTCTAGGTGTAGGTGTAGCGTTCACCAACGCTGTACACCTTAAGGACTTAAATAAGCAGGTACTCGCGTTATCTAAGGAAATGAGAAACACCTACAATGTAGCCTACGGTAACTCGCGAGCGATCATGAAACTAACGCACGCTAATGAGGAGCTATACTCATTTCTACATCATGAGATGCAGGAAGTAGTCACTATGATCGACCAGGTCAGGTGCCAAGAGCAACGCTATGTAACTGAGGTCCACCGCGAGCTGGTTAACCACATGTTTCGCACCAGCCTTAGATCTTCGGTTGACGCTGTCATGGAAGCCATGATGAGCGGTCAATTATCGCCTAAGGTAGTGGACGCATCCACGCTTAAGAACTTATTCCAAAAGAACTCGCAGATAGCGCAGACCATTTTAATACGCGAGCCTGCATTGGCATACCAATTTGGGCAAATCTACCCAGTGCACATCGACCTCGGCTCATTCAAATTTGCTTTCATACTGCGGGTCCCATTAGTCACGTCGGACGACGTCCGACCCTACTTCCGAATCTACAACGTAGGCTGGAACGTTCCAGAACGCAGCGCTCACATGAAATTACCATTGCCTGATTACGCTACACGGATAGAACGAGCGCGGTACGAAGTACTAAAATTACACGCATGCAACACGCGACCAGGTATTGCATTCTGCGAAATACACGCCTTAGCAACGGACCATACATCGCGCTGTTTGGACTGGATTATCATGGGTGAGGACGCTCCAGAGGAAGCTCGCCAACTTTGCAAGAACAGTGCATTGGTCGGGCCAATGGCAAACCATACAGACGTCTACACCACGGCACAAGGAGTGTTAATTCGAACTGCTGAACGTAAGGCTGTCGTCTCCAAGAAGAAACATCTTAGCCACGTTACCCGAGGAGAGACGATTAACATCGCTGACAACGGAGTTTTGTGGCTGTCACACAACAACTATACCCAGCTCGTGGTCGGGCCACTTATGCTGGCTAGCACACTAGACGCGCAGGAAGTCACAATCCATATTGGACCTAACATCACTGTCCATGACTTTCCGGACATACCGCTCAAACCAATTGCTTGGAGCTCGTTGGAACACGCCAAAGCGACGAACTTACAAGTCCAACAAATAGCAGACGAGCAGTTGAAGAAGGTAATTGACTTCCCATACATCACTACCACTGGCGTAGCTCCTTACTTATGGATGCTCATCGTGCTAGCAATTGCCGGAATAGGGGCAATAATCTACTTTAGGAAGAAAGCTGGATTCTGTCCTAAATGTATAAAGGGACGCCTACAGCGTTGGTGGCAACAACGACCATGTGCTCGGGAGGAACTAAGGCGACCCGAATTGCATGTTAAGACGGACAATGAGTATGGCACCACAACCGCGCCGCGACCAACTGTTTCAGCCCCAGCTGCTTCCACCGAACATCTCGAATTACGTACAATGAGCCCTCGCCGCTCAGCACGAATAAATGCTACCAGCGAAGACGAAAGCGTCGTTCTAGTAGAGCCTACTGAATTATTCGCAGTATCTGAGCGATCCCAACGCCGAGGACATCGCACCGTAGCATACCATCGACAGGTCAACGCAATACATCATATGGATGCACCCTTGCTAATCAACGCATTTGTGTACCGCACGCCAGTACTCACACTAATAGATACAGGAGCAGATGTTTCCATCGTGTCCCAATACTTGGTAAATAAATTAGGCCTCCAGCCGCAACCTGACGATTCCACTAGGATAGTATCTGCCACCAAACAGGAATTAGCATTAGATGGCAGCATAAGTGTACCTTTGTCGATCGGGTCCATAAAGGTACAAACCGAATTCTTTGTCACTAAAACAGCACCTTATCACTGCATCATAGGAACAAATTTCATGTCCCAGTTGCCAAAGTGCATTATAAATTTTAAGGAACGTTGCTTAGAAATAGCAGTGGATGAGGAAGAGGCTAAGATACCTTTTGCAGGCCTAGAGCGCTACGACCCACCACTAATTGCAGTAATGTGTCGGAAGCTCACCACAATAGAACCAAACACTGAAACATTCATTAATGCGATCCCAGAAATAGCAGAAACAGGCGTAGGACCGGCACTATTTGTGCCCGCACCAGAAATGGTTGACATCGCAATGGCACATGCATTAGTGTTAAGAAGCCAAAGAACCATACCAATCGCAGTAATTAATTTCGGAAATACACCGGTCACTATCTATGCCGGACAAACAATAGGTCACATTGAGGTAATGATGAACCCCAACGTGCAGTTCTTGAAAGACACAAACAAAAATTTGATCCGGTATGAGGAGCACAAACCTGCCAAGCAATTAAATAACATTACTGCACACCCTGAAAGGATCATTCAACACATAGAGGCAGGAAAAAGGTCAATTGACCACGAAAGAGCTCAAACGGTCTTGAGTAAAATAGATTTTGATAAGACCCTATTGTCTCCGTTTGAGCTAAAACAGTTGAAAACCGCAATTGCTGAAAACGCAGATGTCTTCAGCACGCACGATTTTGATTTAGGACGCTACACAGAACATAGGCACCGCATAGAGACCGGAGATGCTAAGCCAATTAAGCAAGCACCGTATCGACTAGCACATTCCTTGCGCGAACCGCTTAGAGAGGAACTCAACAGTATGCTAGATGCGGGACTAATATCACCATCAAGCTCACCTTGGGGATCACCGATAGTGTATGTAACCAAGAGTGACGGCTCACTCCGACTCTGTGTGGACTTTCGGAAGGTAAACACGGTAGCAGAACAGGACGCATATCCATTACCTAGAATAGATGATATTCTGGGATGCCTTAGGAATACTAAACTAATGTCCAGCTTAGATCTAAATAAGGGTTTCTGGCAACTAGAATTAGACCCAGAAACTAAGGACAAAACATCTTTTGTAACAGTTCATGGGCAATATGAGTACAACGTCCTACCGTTTGGATTAAATTCATCTCCTGGGGCTTTTCAACGTTGCATGTCCATGATTCTAAAGGGGTTAGAGTGGGAAAAATGTTTAATCTATATAGACGACATATTAGTATTTTCACCAACGTTCGAAGACCACCTAGCTGACCTAATCAGGGTTTTCGACCGTTTTCGTAGGGCAAACTTAAAATTAAAACCATCAAAATGCCACTTTGGCCGAGGTAGTCTAAAATATTTAGGACACATAATTAGTACAGAAGGCGTAAAACCAGACCCAGAAAAGGCAATAGCGATCGAAGAATTCAAACGCCCGGAGACGCTGAAGCAGCTTCAAAGTTTCCTGGGACTAGTAGGTTACTATCACAAATTCATACCAAGCTACTCAGATATATGCGAACCTTTGAACGAACTAAAACGCAAGGATGCAGTATTTAAATGGACTCCTAAGTGTGAGGATGCATTTAAGAAGCTAAAACAAGCGCTATTAGCTGAACCTGTACTGATACATCCTGATTTTACACAGCCGTTCATTTTGCAGACAGACGCTTCAGGATACGCAATGGGTGCAGTGCTCTCGCAGAAAACTAAACAAGGTCTTAAACCCATTGCATACGCAAGTAAGGCTCTGCTAGATTATCAACGCCGTTACCCCGCAATCGAAGCCGAAGCTCTTGCAATTATTTGGGCCGCGCTACACTTTAAACATTACTTGGTAGGGCACAAATTTCACGTCGAAACTGATCACAAACCGCTAAAAGCCCTGTTTGACAAGCCACCTAGAAATTCTATCCCAGTGGCGCAGTGAATTACTACTTGAATTCGGAGGATTTGAAATACTATATAGACCAGGTAAAGAGAACGGCAATGCCGATGCGTTGTCGCGGGATCCTAGATACGACCCATCCATCAGCGAGGAACAAACAGGAGACACCTATGAAATATTGATGATGGGTCGAGGACGACCCACCGGCCCTCGTCCACCAACAACCTGCGCAGCATGGGATCAATCGCACTTGCCGTATCCCGTACGCACAGTGACACCGCTTACACCTGGGGCGCCAACAGCTGTAATAGGAAGCCCGATAGCTCCCCCAGGACAGCCAAACCCCGAGGCAATCCCATCGCAACTAGTTCCCGACACGCAGATAACTACAGTACCCCCAGCGACGCTAACACAGCAAGCAGCCACGCTCAGTGCTATCCCAGTCAGAATGGATCCAGGAGGAACACCGGCAATGCCAGTACACACTACAACCATCTCGGGTTCTGGAGTCGGACCTCAGGCTCGAGGATCTAAAAGGCCACACCGGCCTGAATCAGAAACTGTAGGACTAAGAGCAACCACATTACCAACAGAGCAAGAGTTCGATAGGCTCATGAAACTAATGATGCATTACGAAACTGAAATTTTGCCAACAGTTAGGATCGAGGACGCACAGGATACTCACGAAAACATATACCTACCATTCTTTTCAGACCTTCCAGATTTTAATCTAGTACGGCTCTTGCCGTACATCCAAAGAAATGACCCAGAACTGGGTCCAATTTGGTGGTATCTATACAACAAAACACGGCCTAAGGCCGAATTGGGCGCACTAAGAATAGAAATGCGAGCTCATTACTTTGAGCTAGCTCAGGACACCAAAATATTATACATGCATCCGTTACAACCAGGTGACATAAATTACAAACTGTGCGTCCCAATTACACTGGTACAACAGGTACTCAAACACGAACATAACACCTTATATGGAGGACATCCTGGCCGCGATCGACTACTAGCAAAATTAAAACAATTTTACTACTGGAAGGGTATGTCAGAACACGCACAGCAATGGATCAGGCGATGCACTCTATGCCAATCCGCAAAGGACCCAATTGCTCGGATAACCACCGGATTGGGTAGGGTTCCGTTGGCAAATCAACCAATGTATCGTGTATTCGTAGACATACTCGATATTCAAGTTCGGTCGCAAGCGGGTAACCGCTATGTTATTGCATTCATCGACCAATTCACAAAATTTGCAATAGCAGTGGCAATAAGGCACCAGGATGCACACACAGCCGCACACATATTTTTATATGAGGTAGTCAACAAGTACGGAGCTCCCAGGGAGCTATATTCTGACAGAGGAGGTGCTTTCACCGCACATATGTTTGAAAGCCTGTGCCAGGAAATGCACATATTTCGGCACATGAGTTTAGCTTATCACCCACAGGCAAACGGTGAAATCGAAAGATTTAATAGAACCTTACTATATTTACTACGAGTAAGCGTACCACAAAATGACCACCATTCATGGGACATATCATTACCATTTTGCATAATGGCTTACAATTCTTCGGTGCACACAGCAACAAAGTATCCACCATTCTTGCTCATGCACGGATTCTATCCTAGGCTCCCCGGAGAATACGACACGCATAGCGCAGCTACAGGATACACCGGAGCTCACTCATATAGAGCCAACGCGCAGCGCTGGATGGCTTCTATTAGAGAACGCGCATATCAATCAATGAGAGCCGCGCAAGAGATAAATCAGCTAAGGTACAACAGACGTACCCGCGAACCCCGCTATCAGACAGGTGAGTTAGTTTGGGTCTATAGGCACGACACCACACCAGGAACATCCAGAAAACTCACGCCTCGTTGGTGTGGACCATACAAAATACTAAGGATCACTCCGCCATGCATGCGTGTAAGAATGCACTCTAATCCGGAAGGCATGGAACATGTCGTGCACATTAATAGGACAAAACCATGTTTTAGGGCATTAGATCCAGTACCAAACGTAGGAGACTGGTTAAGTCAGGTACACGCTTCAGTACTAGAAAGAGGTTTAAATGAACCAACCCAACGAATTATCGCTGATAGGGACTTCGTTACTGAAATAGAACCCGTAGATGAAGTAGCCGTGCGCACTGTAAGAACAGCAGTCAGTGATAGTTCAGACACCGAGAGTGTAGAAATGGGTGACCCTAACGATCCTAACTTATATCGCCGGACTTATGCAGAGATTGAGGCAGAACAAGCAGCAATGGAGCACATTGAGTATCGAACGGACGACTACGAGCCACAAAATCCAAGGACGGTCAGGAATCGGATTCCGCTGACTGATCCAGATAGAGAAATAGAACCATCTTGGCCACCAATATCGCAGGAACAGGTTACTAGCCAAGAGGCCTTTTCATACATACCAGAACCTGGTAGCCGAGACACGCAGGTAGAGTACGGACAACACGCGGTACCAGTAACCACGATGGAAAGAATAGTAGCTACCAGCCGAGGAAGTTCCATTCGGCGTACCGACTGTAGGCGTAGGCATACTTTGAAGGACAACACTTCTATCCCGCGGACGTTACGCTGTCTACTACACCCCTCGAGGAGCTTCAGGCGGAATTGTCGTACCCGGACCGTACACTTCAGGAGACCTGCGCTACGCAATTATGCTCGCTGCTCAGGACCATCCATTATTTCAATCACGACCAGCTGAACACATCATGGCATCACGGCTGCGGGTACCAATGGAAAATGTCAACCCAAACTGTAGGAGACTATACGACAATACGTCCTTACAGCGCTCCATCAGCAGCTACCGACAGACCTATGTCTCCCAATCAGTATGTTTTCCGTGAGGCGGTCTTCACTCACCACCGCCAGGGTCACCAATGTCCAGCTATCTGTCTGAAACATCTGGCCAAGGGCACCACGGTGGACGTGAGAGCAGCCGAAGAGGACGACGAACTAACTAGCCATACATCACAGGAGCCCTGCTCAGCTGAAC
>JASANE010011541.1:0-42777 GCA_030248225.1 Trileptium ribeirensis
GAAACCATAAGCACACTGAAACGCTTATTTGCTGTTCGTCGAAACTGGTTTTATGACAATAAGCTCAAATTAAATGATTCAAAAACAGAACTAATATACTTCAGTCGCAGACACATGCTAGCCATGTCTACACGTTGACAATGCCGTAATACAACAGTCAAACCATGTAAAGATCCTGTGTGTATTCCTTGACAGTCGCCTATGTCTCGACCGTCAGATACCTGCTCTGTCGTTGGGCTGCCGCTGGCAACTTCGCGAAATTAGCCGAATGCGGCGGCGGTTTGATGAACAGTCAGCAAAATGCGTCGTCCGAGCAATTGTCATGTTTCGACTAGACTACTGTAATGTCCTAAATTACAGTATATATGTCCTTGTCTTATATCATTTCCCTTTGACAATGGAGCCCGGATAGTGTCACAAACAAACAGACACGAACACCACATTACTCCTATTCTCCGATGACTCTACTGGCTACCTACTGAAAAGCGGTTACAGTACAAAATGCTCATTATCATCTTCAACGTCATCTACGCCGGCGCACCGTCGTATATCTCCGATATGGTCAAACTATCAGTGCTGCCACGCCTAGCGGCCTGCCGCATACTCAGCGTCAATGTTTCGCGCAGCAACAGTTTCAACTCCCTTGCATAGAATAACCTGATATCAAGACTGCGTGATTCTAGTATTACAATTGCAAAATTTAAACCTCGACTTAAAACTTTCCTATTTCCTGGAACAGACGATAAAATATGATATAATATTAACCTTACTTGTGTTATACCGTGTTAGTCGCTTGTGCGCCTTTGTAACATTTTCAATGAAATTAGTGCATTATAAATCAGTTCTTATTATTATTGTTACCTGTGCAATGGTAAAACAAATTTTACTAAAGTTACTTTTATAATATGCAAATCGTCAGCAAATGAAGAAATCCAAATTACCATTGCACGGGTAAAACGTTTCGCGAAATGAGCAATTAACCATGAAATTATATGACTAACACTATAAAAAGTTCTCCCATCTTCGTATAAACAAAACTTGCTATATTTATGTCACTGTTTTTTTTTGTTCTAAGGTTTCGGTTAAAATTTTCGAGTCTGCTTAGCAATATATATTCATATGAAATTACTTAACTCTAGTACTTTTGCTTATTTGGAGCACTATGGCTATTAACATTGTGGTTAATTTATTATCAAAGGCCATTTTCCGAAGCCACAATGGTAATTTTGGTGATAATTATTTTCATATATGAAAAAGCACACATATTTCTCAGCATACCATCTAACAATTGAGTTAAAAGCTTGGATTGTAGACAATAATGTTAAAATTATACGGATGTTGCCAGTGATTTGTCCGAAAAGTTAGCAGCAACTTTCTGTCTATTGAATACTTAAGTTTAACTATGCGTAATTTATAGGAGGAATATTGATGATAATATATTCTTAGTTGGTGAGGCTTAACTTATTGCTGATTTTCGTTAATGAATAACAAATGACAGATCAAACTCTCAAAACCATGTCGGTTTCTATTTACGGCCTTGAGACAAGTTAAGTATGTCAGATAAAATATTAAAAAGGCTTACTTTTCGATACGTTGACTAAAGCTGGAAGTTTAGAAATAATCAGTGTCAACCAACTCAATTATACACTTTTGAAGACATGGAT
This sequence comes from Trileptium ribeirensis, assembly GCA_030248225.1. Taxonomy (NCBI): domain Eukaryota; kingdom Metazoa; phylum Nematoda; class Enoplea; order Enoplida; family Thoracostomopsidae; genus Trileptium; species Trileptium ribeirensis. The sequence goes on from JASANE010011541.1 coordinate 1,665, forward strand.
TCACTGATAAATCTTAATTAGCAGAAGGATTTTATTCAAAGGTATAATAAGTATATATAAGGAAACTGTAAGGTTACAGGAACATAAATTTAATATCAACTCTGGAGTAAACCATACATGTGTTACTGGAAAGACGCTGAGATTCGCTGAAATTTTGGAACAAACTTGCCACAACAGTCCAATACCGGGTCCACTGAAAAAGGTTACAAATGACGCCACACAATGTCCTCAGGTATCTTACAATTTAGAGATTTTCCCTTAACTGCAATTGCGTGCAAGTGATACCTAAAATGCTGAGTCGAACTGTTTCCAGATTTCAATTTTGGTGATGAATCAACAATTCTCGTTAACGAACGGAAGAAAACTTGTGAGGTCAAGTGCAAAATTTAGTATACACAGAACCCCAAATATCTTTGTACTACAAGTCACTTCAGGAAAATTTGTTAATCCTTTAAACATATACTATTGTTGAAAACAGTATTATAATGTTTACATCATGTAAAACAGCCAAAAAGATAATTTAACAGTAGAAATAAGACGCCAGATGTATCTATATGTAGATCGCTAGAACACGGCAAGACTGACATTTTGAGCCATAGTGTGAAACCGACCAGACCATCCATTGCTATAACAATTAAAATGTACATCGTTATACCATTTGCGCCAGCTATATGGTCTGAATTAAATGATAGTTACGGTAGTCGGGAACAAATCCATTTATGCACCTGAAAATATATACATTTTGCTCTCTTTCCTAAAGGAGAAGTGTCAACTATTCCTACGGTCTCAATTTAGGTTTTGATTTCTATTTGGTTCATCAATTCAACAGAATTATACCTCGATGGAATTGTTCAATGCATACCAGAAGACTTTATATAAGGCCATTTTTGATCTATTTCCAATTGGAGCCTGTATTTCAACAACATTCTCCAAAAGTTTATCCACCATGTCAGTCAATCTACTCTTTCATAATTGTTTAAAAATAATTCAATTATATATATGAAATCCACTTAAATAAATTTATAGCTGTCTAAAGCAGATTTCAATGAAATTTGGAAACTTTACCGTCAAATGACCACAATGTCCAAAAGCAAACACAATCTACTCATTTTGAAAAACCTTGGAACGATATATAGTTCATTGACTTTGGCAGTCAATTTTACTAACATTTTAGAATCCCAGGAATATAACTGCTACTTCATTAAATGAATACTTATTTTCTATAAACTTGTGCATCGTATTTGGCCCGAGTTTTCTAAGTGTGTGTAACGTAAAAGTAGACTCATGATATCGCATGATTCGCCTTTTCTGTGACCTTCTTACTACAATGTTTCGTAATGTAAAAGAATTGTTGGCAAAAGACTGCGTTATTGCGGGACCTAATGTCCTGATAAACGAGTGATGTTTGTTTCAATTCTAATCAGGGCTTTTGACTAAAATTCAACACTTGATTGCATTGTATATTTTCATATTCATGGCAAAAACCCCAATTTGCAACAATCGCCCACTTTTCCGACAATTTAATTTATATGCTTAATCTATATATTTCAGCCTCGAAGTATATAACAGAAAATAGTAACCTATATTGAGTAGTATTTGTTGATAATAGTATTCCATATTGAGAAAATTACAACAAACGGTAAACTGTAGCTTACAAAAATTAGGAAATATGGCGAGCTATCATTAATGATTACAAGTCATAATTTTCCTAGGGAAATGAGTTTGGCATTGCCTTAATATATAGTATTGGCATGTAAATGTCAAACATGCCGAAGCAGGTGCTGCGCTCGTGAGGCTCCGAAGGCGGTAAATTTTAGATCAATTTAGTAAACACAGGGCTAATATCGGCAAAACTGGGTTGTCACGGGGACAACGTCAACCTTTTTCCGAAACTTATGGTCAAGGGTTTTATTGATAATGTGGAAACGCCTTAAATTTCTGAGAGTACAATAATGGAAAAATCCAACTAAGTGAAAGTTGAGCCATAGAAAATGTATTTTTAAAAAAGATATGTTCTTCAAAAAATGTCAAAATCACCAGTTGCCCATGATTGGCACATAGTCGTTTTATGTGGAGCTTCCACTGTTATCACGAAATCAAATTTTAATGAAACAAATCACATTAAAAAATTACATGATTATTCCAACTTGCTTTGACAGGCTGTACTCATTGGAACTGCGACATTTGAAAGGGCATTTTTAATGATGAGCAAACTTTAGCACAAACTGGGAACAAAAATATCGTAATTACGCCGTTATTTTTTAAAATTAATATATATATATACTTCACTCATAGTTTGTCCTCAAAATAGAACAAACTGGGAACAATACAAAAATATCGTAATTGTCGTTATTTTTTAAAATTAATATATATATACTTTACTCATAGTTTGTCTTCAAAATAGAACAAACTGGGAACAATACAAAAATATCGTAATTACGTCGTTATTTTTTAAAATTAATATATATACTTTACTCATAGTTTGTCTTCAAAATAGAACAAACGGGAAACAATACAAAAATATCATAATTACGTCGTTATTTTTTAAAATTAACATATATACCTTACTCATAGTTTGTCTTCAAAATAGAACAAACTGGGAACAATACAAAAATATCGTAATTACGTCGTTATTTTTTAAAATTAATATATATATACTTTACTCATAGTTTGTCTTCAAAATAGAACAAACTGGGAACAATACAAAAATATCGTAATTATGTCGTTATTTTTTAAAATTAATATATATACTTTACTCATAGTTTGTCTTCAAAATAGAACAAACTGGGAACAATACAAAAATATCGTAATTATGTCGTTATTTTTTAAAATCAAACTAATTCTTAGTTTGTCTCAAAAATAACAAAATGGGACAATAAGAAAATATCACGCAGTCGTTTAATATATATATACTTTATTCATAGTTTGTCTTCAAAATAGAACAAACTGGGAACAATACAAAATATTGTAATTATGTTGTTATTTCTTTTTAAACTTAATAATATATACTTTACTCATAGTTTGTCTTCAAAATAGAACAAACGGGAAACAATACAAAAATATCATAATTACGTCGTTATTTTTTAAAATTAACATATATACCTTACTCATAGTTTGTCTTCAAAATAAGAAACAAACTGGGAACAATACAAAAATATCGTAATTACGTCGTTATTTTTTAAAATTAATATATATATACTTTACTCATAGTTTGTCTTCAAAATAGAACAAACTGGGAGCAATATAAATATCTCGTAAATTATGCCGTTATTTTTTAAAATTTATATATATACTTTACTCATAGTTTGTATTCAAAATAGAACAAACTGGGAACAATACAAAAATATCGTAATTATGTCGTTATTTTTTAAAATTAATATATATATACTTTACTATAGTTTGTCTTCAAAATAGAACAAACTGGGAACAATACAAAAATATCGTAATTACGTCGTTATTTTTTAAAATTAATATATATACTTTACTCATAGTTTGTCTTCAAATAGAACAAACTGGGAAGAATACAAAAATATCGTAATTACTTCGTTATGTTTTTAAAATTAATATATATATACTTTACTCATAGTTTGTCTTCAAAATAGAACAAACTGGGAACAATACAAAAATATCGTAATTATGTCGTTATTTTTTAAAATTAATATATATATACTTTACTCATAGTTTGTCTTCAAAATAGAACAAACTGGGAACAATACAAAAATATCGTAATTACGTCGTTATTTTTTAAAATTAATATATATACTTTACTCATAGTTTGTCTTCAAAATAGAACAAACGGGAAACAATACAAAAATATCATAATTACGTCGTTATTTTTTAAAATTAACATATATACCTTACTCATAGTTTGTCTTCAAAATAGAACAAACTGGGAACAATACAAAAATATCGTAATTACGTCGTTATTTTTTAAAATTAATATATATACTTTACTCATAGTTTGTCTTCAAAATAGAACAAACTGGGAACAATACAAAAATATCGTAATTACGCCGTTATTTTTTAAAATTTATATATATACTTTACTCATAGTTTGTATTCAAAATAGAACAAACTGGGAACAATACAAAAATATCGTAATTATGTCGTTATTTTTTAAAATTAATATATATATACTTTACTCATAGTTTGTCTTCAAAATAGAACAAACTGGGAACAATACAAAAATATCGTAATTACGTCGTTATTTTTTAAAATTAATATATATACTTTACTCATAGTTTGTCTTCAAATAGAACAAACTGGGAAGAATACAAAAATATCGTAATTACTTCGTTATGTTTTTAAAATTAATATATATATACTTTACTCATAGTTTGTCTTCAAAATAGAACAAACTGGGAACAATACAAAAATATCGTAATTACGTCGTTATTTTTTAAAATTAATATATATACTTTACTCATAGTTTGTCTTCAAAATAGAACAAACTGGGAACAATACAAAAATATCGTAATTACGTCGTTATTTTTTAAAATTAATATATATACTTTACTCATAGTTTGTCTTCAAAATAGAACAAACTGGGAACAATACAAAAATATCGTAATTACGTCGTTATTTTTTAAAATTAATATATATACTTTACTCATAGTTTGTCTTCAAAATAGAAGTGGAATACAATTTGCACCTAATAAGGCGATAATGTATGCGGTTTACTTGGTATTTCTTCTTACACATTTCCGTTGTCTTGAAAGCTTATCAATCCTACAAATGTTTGGTTGGAAAAACCTGCTCGAAATGATTAATGACACTACAAACGGCGATTACTCAGTCGAAGTATTTTCAATTTCACGTTGAGTGGACCAATCAACTCAAAATGCACTTAGTACCGTTTACATTGTAGATCCACGCACTTGGCCTTTTCAGTAATACCTGTTAAAGATCGTGAGTTAAATTGCAATTTTCTTCAACCTCTTAATACTCTACAGCTTGGCTGTAACTAATGCGTTTCACGTCGCTTCAGTTTACACAGAAGCTCAGATATTTGTTGGTTTTGATAATCACAATTTAGACTTTCACTCGACTAACCCTTTCCCGCATACTGTTACACATATGATACAGCGTACATTGTGATACGATGGACTTGTCGTGCTTGCAGTGCGGCGTGCGTTGTTATTCTCTTGCTTTACAAGGTTCCTTAAGGAACCGAGAAACAGCTCATAAGTAGCATTGTGGTTAGCGTACGAAGCTTGCAAGCAAACATTCCAGGGTTCAACATGCCGCAGCGGCAAGATTCCTCAATATTGCACGAAATAAAGGGTAATTCAGGCGGCAAAGGGTTGAAATCTTTCATCAGAATTATATAAACTTTGACTTTGTACCATACAAATTATCGTGATTTGGATGAAGTTTAAATATATATACTATCGTTTTAATGATGTCTGACGTATTATTAAATGCTTTCATATTTATTTCAGAATGAGGACAACGAAAAGTAAATATTTCGAGAAATTTAAATGTTTTATATTCAGTTAAAAAGTTTACATAGGTTTATTATTAACAAACTACAAACAAAGTTTATACAAACAATTTTACATGTTTCTTAAAAAATGAAATTGTGTACTTTCTTGTGTATCATAATGCATCATTTAATGGGTCACACAACGAATATGCAGCGCCACTGGTCATAGTGTTATCACATGTCTTATACATCATTTACGATAAGATGCGTGCGCCAGGGCCAAATTATCACGCGTCCAACTCAACTATTTCGAGTGAACTATAGCTTAGCCGGACTACTATCGTATATTTTTATAGCCTAGCTAGTTTTACTGTGACAAACAGTGAGCTTAGCTAGGCCTTACGTGACAAGCGGAGAGTCCGGCTGAACTGTCTATTGTGAAATTATATTTAGTATTGTGCTTAGTGTAATAGCATTTTGTTCTATAGTATTTTCACACTAATTTGTTTTAATTGTTGTTTTGTTTTCACACTATGTTTTAATATATACAATTAACGTTTTAAGCTGCATGCCGCTTTTGGGGCATTATATAGATACGTAGGCATAATAAAACGTAATTTTCGCGGACTATGTAGTCTCTGGCTTAAGTTATAAGGCTCAGCTGGCACAGTCTGGCTCGACACTCGATGACAAATGCATAGCCTAACTAGGCTATTCAAAATTTTAATAGTCAAGCTGGACTGTGTGCGTGACATAGTAGCTAGCCCATTTGAACGCGTGCCATAATTAGGACCATGCGCACGCATCTTATTGTATGTAAATAATGTATATATATATTATTTTAAAGCAAACCAGAGAGACTAAACTGCAAAACTAGTTTATCGCATAACGGTAACTAGACTGCATGACGCATTGGCTATAAGCAGTAGACGGCAGGGTTGGTTTTTTCCGGAAAAAAGTCGGAATGGAAAAACGGTTTTCCGGAAAAAAATGAAAGAAGTCTAATTTTACTGTTAGTTTTTTTACTTGTTATCCTGAAAATAGCAGGAAACGCAGTTTTGTGCGAAATTGAATCCTGTTGTTGATTGTCAATGCCTTAATTACTGAAAAAGGTCTACACCTGCAATGTTGTCACATGGAATTTGCTGGTCTTTTCTTTTAGCCCCCCTCCAGCCCGAATTTGGTCAATTTTGAAGATACAGAACTGATTTTGCTATCAATCGATTCAACTCGATGAGGCGGTTCAGAAAATACTCATTCTACAAACATCCGTGAAAATTTTTTTCGATTTTATGAGGTCTAGTGGTCCCCCTTTGCGAACGTAAAATTTTTTTCTTCGGAATACGCTAATGTTGGGTACCGTTCATCTTGATTTGAATCTACCGTTGCGTATTTTATTGAAATCAACGCCATCGTTAGAAAGTTATGATGGCCCAAGTAACCCTGAAGGGCGGAAATAAAATGCAGGCCATACCGTTCTCGATATACTAAGCCTTAGAGTATGTAATTTATATCTACGATCCAACTTTCGATCTATTTAGTATTTTACCCGTGGTAAAAATGCCATACATGCCGGTAGATATCTATCACAGGTAAAAAGAACGGTGCGGGGAGTGGGATAGTGGTAGATAATCACCAAGGGGTATAATCCCTTTTGGTTTTTCTTCGAGGGGCTGACTTTATGGGTAACCAACCCCCGTTCCATATCCACCTGTGGGCATCTGCACTTGGCCTGTGTCTGCATACTTTACTGCTTTAATATGCTCGATACAAATCACATGGCTCTATTTAGCACCGCGTCTATTTAATTTAAATTTGCCATCGGGCAAAAGTTTCTGACGCGGTGAAGGAAGCAAGCTATGCTATGCTAAGATAATATATTTAGTCTATGCTTAGAAGATAGTGTTATACCATTTCCACCATATAAATCATAAGCATGAAATATAAAGGCTGCTTAAATGAGTGTAAATAATGCGCATGGCCGTAATATTTTGTTGCATAACGGTTTTCCAACTATTTCCGGCTCCAAAATCCTGAAATAGTTTTTTCCGGGAGGGGGGTAGGAAAAAACGGTAAAAAACCTTTTTCCGGTGCCCAATTCTGGTAGACGGTGACTAAATAGTGCGAGATTAGCGATTTTGCGTATAAATCAACTAGTTAAGTCATTCGCGAAATATTCATCAATTGGTTTGCGCTTGGCATATATGTATTTTTTGTACCTTAGCTGACCATGTATAGTGCGGGAGTTTACTTTAGGCGCGTACACCTGGGTTATTCGTCAAATCAGTTCACGGTCGTAAAATCGATGAACACAAGCAAATCCCGATTTTCCCTTATTTGTAAGCATACACAATTAGCGATGCAGCAAAATGTAGGCACCATTAGCGGTCACAGTTTTGCGATTTAGCATCGCGTTTGCCAGACCGCGTACAATTGAAATTGCGGCATTATTACCAATCGCGTTTTTGTCGCATGCTATAATACACAAAGAGACCGCGAATATAGCGGATTCAGAATATCATTTGATCATGAACGAGATTGACCAAAGAATCCAGGTATACGCACCCGAAGCGCGCTCAGGCATTATATAATCCCATCTTAGTTAACCGTGAAGCCACAAGTATACCTTTTGAAGCTGACGATCGGTCCAATTTGAGACTGAATTCAATAAATAATTCTTACTGGCCGCAGGACGATATATAGATCATTACATCTTGGAATATTGTCAGCGATAAATGGGCAAGCCAAATCGCTAACAGCCTTCTTATTGTAAAGTCCCTACTACTCCAGCCAAATCTTAGCACCCCTAAATCGTCTCACCAACACCAGTCTCCCGCTTGGTTTACGACGGCGAGACAGCGCGGGCTATCAAAATGAAAACCTCTCGAGTATAATAGCCGGGAGACGCAACAGTAGTTGTTCTTTGACTGTTTACACAGTTTGCTGTTGTTGTTGCACGTATATTTTTCTGAGCACTGCAAGAAAAACATTGCGTAGAACGTCAGATAAAACCGTTGCCGAGCGAGAGAAACAATCTTATGTCGCTCAACCGTCAGCCAACATACATCGATACATTCTTTTATTTCTTTCTTTCTCGCAGCAAAACCATTGGAGCTCTACACAATAGCACAATGAAGAAAATGAGATATTTATACAGAGAAAAACGCCAACAAACTTGTTGCAATTATATTTCGCCGACAAACACTGTCGCGCAACCATTATTTAAGATGGGACACTGGAGTGAATTTCAAACATAACTCTGTAAACCTGTTTATATCAGCTAAAATGTATACGCCAGTGAACCCACCTCTTGAGAAAAGATATTGTACGGTGCTCAGAGTCGCTTCATGCTTGCCAGGGCAAAGTTACTACCCACAAACATTTTAGCGCAGCATTTATATAAACTGATGGCACCTCATACTAAATTTTGCTATTTTGTATTTAAATTTATTGAATTCAGAATTTTTGACAATATTTAAAAAGCCGTTGTGAAATGAAGCCGTGTTTAGTGTGTGAGAAATAATTTTACTTTTGTAAATTCTGAATTTTGTTTTCTTGCATGAGAAGCATTGGGAATGGCTCCCTAGGCATAGAACCCAATAGGGTCTGAAAGCACATCGACTGTGCTAAAAATATATCAAATTGCTTTAGTTCCAGCAGATTTTACATAGTGAGATTATGAATAATCGGCTAAATCCATTGCAGGCTGTGCAGTTTCGTTACTATAGTACGCGCCAGAAATGACCGTCGCATTTCAAGCCAAGATTTCGAAACCATTTAAATTACTAATAAATTCTATTTTTAGAACAAATTTATTTCAAGCGAGCCTCAAGTGAGCGACAGTCATTTTTGGTGAGTACACCAGAAGTACCAACCGAAAATAGTATCAAACTCCTAAATGGTTAATACATTAGTGATGAAAATTTAGAAGCCCAGAAGACATAGCATATACAATAAGACACATAAATCAATACAATACACAAGTCATACAAAAACTAAATTTTATATATATAAATGCAAAGCATATATAAAAATTACAAAAAATAACATTTCGACATAGCTTCTTAAAACTGGACAGCCTGGTTTAAATCTCTGTTCAACAAACATCTAGCGACAATCGCTGAATTCCGTCCATCAAAGTTCCAAAAAATACATTTGGTGTCTTTCAAAAAGGTGAATCTGTTTCCTGAAGCAAACAATTACACACCTCGACTGAAAACGCCAACAAAAAGAAATGTCTGAATATTCATCGGAGAATTTTGTAACATAACAAAACTTTATATCGATGAATCAATGAAACAGCAAAAATAGTTTAATTAAATATAAATTTCCATCGAGAGCAAAACTTGAGGCATACATTTGAAAACATAAAACGTTTCAGAAAGGTGTTGGAAACTTTAAAAGGATCCAAATAAAATAAACAACAACCCAAAATGCAAAAATACTAGACAAAATTAAGAAGCAATACTACACACATGGGCATTGACTACACGATAGAATTAGTACAGACTAGAAGGAGTTTTTAGTAAAGTGTAACACACATGCGGCCTTTTAGGTGACCTGTGTTGGTCCTCGGACGATCCTGATTAATAAAGCGCGTACGCCAAACAAAGCTAAGTTTCTAGTCATCCCTTGTGGCAGTTGAGAGAAAAATTTCCAATACAATAATTTCATCTCAATGAGCTCAAACGCCTATTATTTAAGGTAAATCGCGGGAACCACATAAGTCCTTAATCCAAGCCACGATCATTTAGTGAAACTATAAACCATACATAAGCCTTCAAAGCGCACAAAATAACAGCTGACCGTGGCACAATGCCACAGTTTTACAAAGTAATATTATTTGCACAATAAAGCCGACTCAACTTTGATGACAACGGGACACGTGTGCATCGCACTGGCGGGTATTGATATTATGGCGTTTCTTTCATTACAGCCATAGTACAAGAGTTAATGTCATTGCGTGAAACTATCACGACAAATTTCGAAACCACTTGGTATTTTGATAATTTAATCATTTACAAAAATCAAGAATAGCTTAATTTTTAACAACAGCATACGTACGCATCCGATGCCTTCTGACGATTCCTTGAGAAATTAGTCCACGTGAAGGATTATTACATGACCAAACTCAAAAAACATAAACCCGGACACACCTTTCGGAAATTTCAAGGGCGCCATGCAACAGTTTTGCTTTGTTTATTAACGAAATACTATTGCTTACAACTATTTTGAAACCATAATTACTTAGCGCTGCGCTGTAATATCCCAAGTTCTATTTGCATCCGGAACGGCAAATAAGGCGAAACCAACTGTTGTGTCACCAGACATATATATTTGTGCGGTGGTTCTTTATCTAACACCAATCAGAAACTATAGTCGATCGCACAGGCGCGGAGTGATTAATAACTGCCCTAACATGCAGGTGAACTCATTTTCTTGCCTATAAAGTTACATATTTATGCCCATAATTGCACCTGGACCACTGAAATCAAAGACAGTCACGCTCTGAACAGCAAACGATGAAATTCCCAATTAAAATACCACGAGCCACCCGCTCAAGATTTCAGAATAAACTACGAACAAAATATATAATAAGAAACGGCCGTCAGTTGAACGCGGTTACTAGTATCACTGCTGAATTATACAGACTCTGTCATAAATTTGGACGAAAAAACAACTGAACCAATCGCTCTGTTCTCCCACTTTTCACAATAAGCTTATGTCTAATTACCTGGTTTCTCATGCATATTGAAAGTACCTGTTGGAACTAACGCGCAAGGGATTCATCTCAGAGCAAGCTGACGACTTCCCTGCTTGACTGAGGCACTGAATGACGAGCGAATAAACGTATGAAACAAATTCATAGTTATTAACAAAATATAAATAATTTTAATATAATAAATTACACACATTTATTATAAGTAAACTAAATAGCGTAACATAACGACAAACTGTAAGTTTAGGGTTTTTAGCAATGTAGGAAGAAACCTTGGGAGTTTTAGTGCCACGAGAACAAATTCCCCGCATTTAACTCCCGATTATAGACATTATCACTCTACGAATTACACTGTGGGACGCCCCGGTTAAGCCAAAACTAGCCTGTAATAAAAATGACCCCGGAGACACACTAAGGGGGGCGAAATAACAACTTACCCCTTGGTGAAAAAGCCAGGTTAGTAGTAACATTTTACTCAGATAATATATGAATCCGTTCAGCTGCTCGATACAACTCTGACTTCGTATCGCGTACATTTGACCGTATAAAATAGCAAATTTGCTGACAAAACATTACTACAACAGTTATGAAATATACATCCGTATGGTTGTTGACATGACTGTAGAGCGGCGAAAAAGCTTTACTCTAAAAACATTTCAAGCAGCTCGCATGAAGGATAAGTTCCATGACAAATCACGTTCTGTTCCAAATAAAGATTCTAAATTCAATGTCGCCTTTAAATTTTAGGCGTCTAACTTAATATGTCAAATTTTCATGATACGCTGAAGCATTTTGAAGTTTTCTATAATAATATGATCAATCACTTAAAGTCATGGCCAGAAATAATAGCGCTTGATTAAACAAATTGAGGCTCGATATGGATTGCACGAATGCAACTGCGACTGGAAGTATTTCTGGCCAAGACTGAATAGTTCGTGTATCCATCCATTTTGTTCAGCGTTAAACAAGCCGCCAAACTAGATTCAGAACCGACCATAATACGGCAAAACAGAAGCCGATCATAATTTTATAATGATTGAAACTTACTTCAATTTACGCAAAATCGACACCGTACCATTTTTGCATATATTCCTGTATGGTGTAAGAAGTTTTCCCTTTTAACCAACAAGCAATTTCGGTGCATAATAATAAATATTGCTTAAACAAACGCAAGCCAACAATCACAAATCTTTCTTCGTTTCGCCTTCGCTGACAGCGGCTTGTGCGGCGGCTCGACGTTCGCGACTTGCTTGAATTGCTCGACTGAAACGAAAAAAAAATCAACCGCAGTCAAACAGAGGCAGCAGCATTGCACCGTTAACGGTGACAAGAAATGATGACTAAGGTGGGTAAGTGCAACTCGAACAAAGTGAGTATAACTGGTGATGAGGACACTTTGACAACACAAATAATGCGACGAGCAAATATAAGCCCCAGAGACCAGAACTTAACCAAATAATTACGCGGCACTAATTTTGGTCAAATACTGGTTGAAAGCCCTCTAACCAAGCGGTACACCCTTACTATCTAGAATACAAACAAAACCAGCGCAACCAGTCACTTTCACGAATTATTCTTCCGTTCGCTGTAGGCCTTCACAAAGATTTAGCAATTTGCAGATATACAATCAGTATTTTCGGTTGGTTTGTACAGCCTTTTCAGCAGCTATTTAAACAGAAGCACAACTGTTACATATACCGTTTAAGCAAATAAATCTACCCAAACCAACTCACAGCTAAGCTTTATATTCCGTTTAGAGAATTTTGTCTATGTATGTTCGAAAGACACTTTTTAATAATACATTTAACGCCATTGTGAATGCCATTATTGTATTTCATGCTATTCGTGTAGGTCTTTTGGATGTAGTAAAAATGTTCCCCCAAAACGATTAGCTATAACTTACTCATGCGCTGAAACATTTTGGGTTAATTAATCCAAAATCTTTCGAGAACACAAACCACATTGTCGACTTTAGAACGACAGTCAGTCGACATGGCAAGCGATAACCGGAGGTATTTAGACCAAAACAAAATAACATCCAACGATCAACAAGTATAATCTTCCAACAACAAAGCAACGCCGCATATGTCACTTACCTCAGCGCGTCCCAAATTCCGCCCATAAACAGCGCACAAAATAGATTTTCGAACGGCGCAAACGGATCGTGAATATGAAAAAATACCGCGTTCAGCTTGAAGTAGACGAAAAATGCGACGATGGTGAAGTAGACAATTTCATGTGGGTAACCGGCCAGGTACGGAGATTTCTTCTCGAGCACGAATACGATCGACGCCAGAATACAGGCTTTTGTATAGCTGAAACGACAAATAGAATAAACATACACAAATACATGCTACAAACAAAATGCATCATTGCTGGGAAATGCCGTTCGGTCTCGCCTGGCAGCAAAGCTGTTTTCCAACGAGCGGCCAGTAATATCGAGGCGAGTGGGAATAATAACTAGCTTATTCCTTGCAACATGGCCAGAGACACGGATTGACGAACAGAAATCCGCAACAACAAGATATTTAAGCCAAAACAATTATTCCATCATAATTCCCCGACTTCGATCATCATACAAGATTGCCACTGAACAGAATCTTGGAATTATAGATTTTTAGAACATGCTTGCTATCTTACCAATTCACATTAAAATATTTCCGGAAAACACTTTTGTCAACTTACAACGTTGGCCTCAGAAACTCGTTATGTCCAGGAGCCCAAACGCCGCGGACGAGTTGTTCAACTGTACGAACAATGCCAGCGCCGGCACCTAAAATACAAATGCAAAAACATGATGTCAGAAAAGTACAGAATGTCTAGAACCGGCACAATGTGTTATTATAGCTTTTCGCAAAATGCTGCATCCTTGTCACTTAGCTTATAAAGCAATGCAGTAGCTGAATAATTGATTGTATTTTATACAGACCTATTCATGGAAACACTCCACAACAACTGCGTTTTGAAGGTCTTTCAAAAGATCGCAGCCCCAGTGTCATCTCCAATATTGATAACTGCTACAAAATATGACACTTAACAATAGACTAATCTGCCAAATTAATATGGGTTTTCCGCAATATAATAGTAACAGGTTTTTTTCCAACAGGAATCCGTAGATCACCACCGCCAGAATGACCAACACCAGTTCAATATAATATCCTTGGTTCTTCGGGCATGACACCTCAAATTTTTACGTAGTTGGCCGTTATAAAATCATCAAAAAATTTGTGCCTTTGCCGCTGTATTTTGGGAGTCCCAGTAGAACCATCAAAGACGGTAGCTTGACTCCAACTAACTCGAACGTGTAGCTCCATTAAAACGAGCACATCTACATAATATTACATAGAAACTATTTGGAAAATGCCAAGTTTTTTTCACATTTACCCGAGCGTTACTATTTAGTGCACCGGTAGCTTTAAAACTTAGAATTTTTTCAGATTCCCGGATTTCCCGGTTCTGCTCGTCCAGCACTGAATATCAATTCGCTTTTAAAATGGTGTTTGCGCAGGACGATCGATACCGCTTTTGTGAACGGTAGTAGAAATATATAATGGCAATATATTTTTTCTTAATTCCATTCGCGCAAAAATTGTGGAAAACAGCAATTATAGCCACAGTAGGTCCTGTCAAAACCATGTTTATTCATTTATAATCATTGTCGTATTATCGGGACCGATTGAAACAACGTACCTTTCGCAGTTCCGACCATGACCATAACCAGAACAGCGTTCGGATAGGCTTTGGCAGCGTGAAGGACACCAGCTTGAATCTAAAATTAAACAAATAAAAAGATATATCAGAGTCACCTTATAAAAATTTACTGGCGATGGATGAATGTATCGCTTCAGTGTAACACAATGCAAGATACATTTACAAAACCGTATTGAAACTACGTAAATAATGGAGTACCAGTAATAGCCAAATCTCATGTGAGCAACTAACACATTATTTGAAATTTCAACACCCTCGTTAAGCCAGATAGCTAAAAATAACAACTTATAATACAAAATTAGACCCTACTACTTACCAAGTTTAGTTCCACATAATTTCCTGGGACTTTAAATTTCCTGGGACTTTAGCAAAACTAGTTTCAAGATTATAGCCCGATAACCAGAAAAAACAATCTACAATATCTATACATACTACTGGGAACAGTATTCAAGGATTTAGAAATTAAACATTGCGGAAACATACCTTGTACGGTCTGTAAATTTCTTTCATAAGCAGTAAGACTAGATTGATTGGAAAAAATTTGGCGATACGATAGCAAATGTCCATCGGAGAATAGAATATAAAATACCTGAAACAGTCGACAAAAATAGAATTAGCATAATAATGTGGAAACGAATTGATTGTCGAACCATACATTAATTCCTAATTATACCGAAGTTAACCTAGCTTAAATCTAGAAATATCTAATAAATGGCTATAACACCTAATCGGACTCGCAGTTCTACAAATACTCTCGGCGGATCTAGACCTGTCCTAGTTTTGGTGTAACGGGCAGTACATGATAAAAAAAATGAGCCAAGTGAGAGCCACATCCAGTATTTCAGGGCTACTTCTATTATAATGTCGCAGCAATTTTCTTCAACCAAACGCCGCTTATCTGGCGTATCCACAGTGAGTGCGGTTGGAGACCCGCCTACGAAATCTGTTCGTGTTCTCTTCACTCACTCGAAATCCCATATTCAACTATATGTAATCATGACTTATTTGTCTTTAAATGTAATGCAATTATTTATGACTTTAGCATTTTTAACATAATATTTTTTATATCTATTATAAAATAGAACTATTTGTAATGCTAAAACGCTGCGTTATAGCCTAAAAATTTCATTCGAACCACAATAAATCTATATGAAAATATTTATTAGCATACAGAACAAAAATTGTCCCTCCAACATTGGAATTTCCCCTGAAAATCAGCATGCCCCGAGTCATTCTTACTTTGTAGAAGACTGTGGACAGACAAATTACCGAATAAATATCCTAAAAAACGTGCAAAAGCTGTGAATTTAGAGTATCATCATAAGTTGGTATACGGCTAAGGCAAAATAGCGATAATTAATAGTTGCGATGGTTTGCGGCCGAGGCCTGGTAAGATAAATTTACAATCAAGAAGAAGAGACTATCGAAGCTATTGTTTCCTGGTATTTAGAGATGTCTTTAGTTCCCCATCTTATTTTTACTTAGATCAGCCAGCTCTTTAAGTCCACAGGTTGCATTATATGTTGCAGATACATCGCCATTTTCAGCAAACAATCTGAACACCGGAACTGTTTGCAGATGAAAGACTGTAAAAACTTATGAAAATAGATCATTTTATACTTTCTAATTCAACATCAGCCATATATCTTCATAGACTGTGGAGATATGGTCGTTTTAATTTATTGTGGATGTTTTCCCTATTACAAATACCCATTTTACCCAACCATACTACATCGGTAACCATGGTAATAACGCATCATATACTAACCAGTCCACAGCGGAGAGGGTGTCGCAAATCAACCTCCACTTTCTCAATCCCTCAATGTTCGTCCCCACTGACCCAAAACCTCCACATACAAATGCTCAACTAAATCAGTGATTTATTAATGCAGCTAAATTATAGCAATGATCACTTCTACTGCGAAAACTCTGGTTTATAGCTTGAAAATATTTGTACAACAGTTAAAAATGTTGAAAATTCATAGCGAATTGCGCAAAATTTTGTCTCTCCCGGCACTTTGACATTTTCGTTGGGAATAAACCTGGCAGCCTCCAAAGTCTTTCAGTGTTTCGAAAGCTGTGGACAAGACAAGTATGCAGCTACATAAATCTTTAATCATACAGCTACATAAATCTTTAATCGCACTAACACTGGCTCCTCCAAAGTACCAAATTTACATTTACGGGTCTACCAATTGGGCAATGGGGGAGCCGAAAGTACCTGAACACGATTATCCCAAGTTTAAGGGAGTGTCCTCAAGGTTAAACTGCTGGGATTATATAATAATGTAATTGTTTAAAAATGTCGAATATAATTAATTTAACTACGGATTGCAATTGAGAATATCTAGATAAGAGAAATTTTAGCAATCTGGAAAAAAATTAGGAAGTTTAAGCCCAAAAAGAAAAATCTCATATTTCTAGTTTATATAGTAACCCGGGTAAAAACGTGCAGCAAAAGAGGAGTGAAAACCCACCCTATTGGAAAATGAGGAGTCAAGGAAGCCAAACATTAAATGTCGCTATACCTTTTGCTTAATCCAGCTAAAATTGTTTCCAAAACGTAATATTGTGGAATACGATTGTTTTACACCCGTTGGTACCGTACCAACTAGGTGTTCGCCGCTGTACGATATATCGCGATGACATTTAATCCAGTTTAAATGCGTGTTTTGCAGGATTTCTACAATATTTTCTGAAAAAAGCTCAAGCACCTGTCACCTTTCTATCCATTCCGAAGTGACTATAGAAAGAAGAAAAATCAGCAGAAATCCAAATTGAAACCGACCAGACCAGTAAATACTCAATTGATGACAGCAATAACAGTGAAAGCAACACCAATACAGTGATATTTCAATTGTACAAGAGGAATTGCCAGTTCATATGAATCCTATCGTTGCCAAACTTAATGAAATTCAACAGTTGATTAATGAATGCTACGTCCGATGCAGTCGGAAAATAAGTCCCATACATAGCCAGTCCGACAGCTCTCCAACTTGCAAGCAGTGGTCTTTACGAAATGGAGGAGACGGGGTCGAAAATTTACCAGCGGGCATGAACTGATAGGGATATGAAGCGAGGTTGACATACGTGGCCTTTTCTTTTTATTTGGAAAAAGCGACTTACGAAATGAGCCCAATACGATCTTTATATATTTATTGGCTGTGAAGACAAACAATATTTCACATATTTCGAGTCTCATGGTACCATTTCAAAAACAATTTTACCTAATCCTGGAACACAGGTAACTATTGTAACAACGCTCCGTGTGCAGATACTGTTATAGAATTTCGCTCGGTTCCTAAAACAAGCTGCCACACAACATCCTTATCATAAGTGCCGAAGGTCCGTCGGCTCAGGGGTTGGAAGGACCTAGTAAAATATTTCGGAACTCAAAATTTTTTCGAATTTATCTAAAACTTTTCACAATTCTTGCGACAAATTTTTCCTAATATCACCTATTTTTGACAAGCTTTACCCCAATATTCACCCTGTTTTTGGTAAAATTTCCAGCGGGCTTTTCGCGCGCGGAATCGTTGGTTATATAGATATGGTCGT
Organism: Trileptium ribeirensis; assembly: GCA_030248225.1. Lineage (NCBI taxonomy): Eukaryota > Metazoa > Nematoda > Enoplea > Enoplida > Thoracostomopsidae > Trileptium > Trileptium ribeirensis. The sequence goes on from JASANE010011541.1 coordinate 20,078, forward strand.
GTTGGTGTATTTGTGGTCTCATAAACCCTTTCAAAAATACCCTTGCACTCTTTGACCTCAAGGGTAGCCACGTGGCAAAAGTTTATTAAAAGTTATACTATTATCCTCAATTGTGCAAAGTGTGCTTGTTTTACTTGAAATATCTGTACCGGGTGTCAAACAGTTGTTTTATAGCATCCTTACTGAGCCGACAGGACTAATTTGTTACACTTTAACAGAGGTTGAAATAAGTTTTCGGAAATAACTATACAGCATAAATTCCGATTTCAAGCTTTCGTCGCGATCAGACAGTGCAAATTTGAGCTACGAATGCCACCAGAAAAAATCCACAAACTGACAATCCCCAACTCAGTCACATTAAAAGTAGGAATTCTTCATTAACACTCACCAAACAATGCTAGCTAGCATAACATCTTCATGTCGCTTAAAAGGCGTTATAACTGGCTCTCCCATAATAAAATTGGCTAAAAAAGAGCCAGCGAAACACATCAGCATCGATGACATCCATGTCGCTAGTGGGTGTTTGCGTGAAAATGCATTGGCACCTGAAAATAATCTAAAAAACTACAAACATTTCGTTTATAAATATGCCTACTCATTGCTTATAATAGCGCCAAAAACTGTTTCGACTAAACAAATCTGCTGCTCAACGCAAAAATTATCTTGTTGAAGTTCTGGTCTGAACTGATATCAATCTGTGTCTTTTTGTAGGTTGTAACATTGTGTAAACTGGCTTCTCCATTTTATGGGGAATGAGGAGATCTCCCATTCCGCATTTACCACATGATACCCATCAAAATCCTCCATGTTCACCGCCACGCCACCCTATTAAATTTTCTGATGTTTAATATTGATATTATAACCTTAGCTCGAAGTGTTATTTTATTACTAGTGAGTTATCATATCGTGAATTTTTGTAGCATCTGACTTCTATATTTGTATTCATACATAGCGCTTTTGTCACGCTTCTGCGAAAAAGGCGCTTTACAAATGTTTTATTATTATTAATATCTAGGGAGTTTTAGTAGTGTGATAACGGAGTGTACAGTGTCCCTTTTCTTGGATATAATAAACACTTTGACACACCATACAGAAATCATCCTAACCTCACGGTCTGAAATTAGGTGCAGTTTAACTTCCGTATTTGTTATCTGCACTACCTATGTCTGAACGTATATCTCGGTAACGGAGTTCTCCGTCTCAATCTATCCCGATGACCAAATTACCTTGACTATTATATCCCAAAATTTTCACTTGGACGTTAGCCATATGTCAGGGAGTAACCGGAATTCCGTTTCCGGTTCCGGTTCCGGTGAAAATCGTGTTCCGGTTGCGCTTGCGGCAAAGGGCAAAAACCATACCGGAACCGGAATTCCGGTTTAAAAATTTTGTTTGAAATTTTCCACGCTTTTTTCTTCATCCTGTAATCCAAACATATGTAATATATATTGTACAATGATCAAGCTATACAACCAAGCAAAAGAAAAGATTAACTAAGCAATTTGCCGTGTGAAACGTAAATAAGGCACATAATTAGAGCAGGAATTTTTCATAATAACGTGCAGAAGTTTGTTAAATCAAAGCCAGGTCGATGCTTGTAGCAGCTATTTTACACATCCTGAAGTCTGTGGGATACGTTTGAATTAAACCGGTCCAACTCGGTAACAGAGTATTGTTATGCAGAAGTACTTAATGTATGCTTGGCTAACATAAATTGCGTCAAGCAGCCGCCAGTGCGCTTGTTAACTTGGTAAATCAGTCTAAATTGAAGTAAACTAACGTTATCTGCAACGCAGCTAGAAACTGCTTTCTTGGTAATATACTGTATTTATTGAAACTGTGCGAGCAGCATCACAGTGTGTCTCATTTATGGCATTCTGATTAGAAAGTTATCATCATGATCTACCTGACGGGCACTGTTTGTCCAACGCTAGCCTAAACAGTGTCTCTGACCACTGATCAGAAAATTACCTTCTATCTATTATTTTCTCTTAGAATCATATAAACCAATAATTTTAAGTTTCCTACAGAAGAACATGTAACAAACGTATGTGTAGTAAAGGGAGGCGACTGGAGACAGAGCGAAAATATGTATTCTACGCTCCAAGCTTTGTAAGCAAATTCGATTTGACGCAGTATACGCAATGGTGTATAGTGGAAGACATTTTTGCTCTGAATGTCCAAAAACTGACATATTTGATCGATAAATAAACATTATTAGCTTCCTCAGTCTCATTAAAGTTTCAGAAAGGCAATTATACCATCACAATACATTAAGTTTAATGCAAAAGTTATTTTTAATGCATTTTAAATCCACTATACCTTCATTTCTTCCATCATCTGTTTTACTATATATATAAATTTCGAAGACCAGGTTCCGGTTCCGGTTCCGGATCCGGTTTAAATGGACGGTTCCGGTTGCTGGTTCCGGTTCCGGTAAATTTCGGTTCCGGTTATTCCCTGCCATATGTGCTGGACAATAAAAAGATACTAAAAGCAACAAACTACAAAGTTACACAGATATAGTATTAGATTCCATTCGGCCTTTGAATACACAAGCATAAATTTTACAAATTGCGCTGTATCGGCACAACTTCACTGCAGTTATAAAGCTGTTATATTCCACATTATCCTCATTCAACATTATATAAAAACGGAAAACAAAAGGCATCGCATTTAGCCTTAAAATCAACACAATCCTATGAATTATATCACAAACAGGTTGTTAAAAGTTTTAGATGGTGCCCTCAGTTTACGTCTGCAAAGCGCTTTTCAGCTTGCAACCGCAAGGTTTCCACATTGATTGGGTGACCCCACAACATTTCCTGTTGACGCCTATGCAAACAAATGTTATGGAATATTAGTGTTATTTTTGTTTGTTTGCAAACAAATCAGCTAAAATTAATTTAGTTGAGTTATGCAAAAAGTCTATTCAGGATCAAATTCGTTTTCTGAACGAACCTAAAATCTGCATTTTTTCCATGTTAACAAACACTAGACTATAAACACTAAACTAAACGAACCTGAAGCCAGGTCATCTCGAACGACCATACACATTACAGCAAAGTCTGCTACGGTGAAATACGGGTACATTTTTAACCGAGCGACCTTCCCGGCCAATTCAAGGAACATTTCGGGTTGCAATTGCAGCATTGTTAAAAGTTATGAGATCACGCAACCTTAAAATGTTAAAGTAGAAGGCTAGGCATGTAATTACAACCGTTTTATGCCTAATGTTTATAAATAAATTCACCTAATACCGAAAAAATCGCAGCTACGTATTACGAAAATTTTCCTTTAAATATTGCTTTATAACGTTTGCTAGGCACAAAACTGCTCACAATATTCTTTAGATACTGCCTATAAATAAAAAGTACGCATAGTAATCTGTGAACCTCAGTTGAGAGACATATTTAATCTTACCTTACCTACAGATCTCACCTTCAGAGTATTTAGAGGAGCTTGCATCAGCGTCGGAAAAGTTGTAACTGTCTCAAATTATGCTTGAACATGTCCAAGTTTTCAGATAATACTGCCATTTGATCTAGTCGATTCCACGGATAGATGATGCCCTTATATGCCTAGAGATTAGCTTCAAAATTAACGCAGTGCACTTCAAAATAAATTTTCCTACTTTATTCTATCTTTAATTGTGTTTTTTATTCATGTTTGCTATCAATACTTTGTATTTTGGTTTTGTGTTTAATAAAGTTGGATTGAAGACCGCATGAAGCTTAACTGAGGCCTTCATCTGCAACCCTTTAATTAATTAATTAATAATAATTAATGAATTAATTATGCGGCGTTCACGTTATAATGTCCCCAACGTTTGGAACCTATGTACCCCACACAGTGTCAGACACACTGTTGACAACAGGGTGTCTCAGACACCCCCATGTTTTTAATAAATTTTTTCAACGGTAGCTAGTTACGCGTATTACCACTTGCCGACAGTGTCAGGCACACCGTGTCTTCTGGCAGTTTTATTGACAGTGTTCGGTATTATTTGAGCAATGTTCATATGGGCTAGATACAAATATCGAGAATTTAGGAAAACTCCACAGGACAGTTGACTAATAAACCGCATTAGCTACAGACGGTGTCCGTTATAGTTAATTCGCGCCAAATTGGTAGCTAAGGGTGTGTGCGACACTGTCCAGAAAAAATTCAGTAGCCAAGGGTGTGTCGTACACTCTCGGCATTTGATTTACAGTATGGGTGTCACCCTGACTGTCTATACGGTAGGGTCGCGACTACAGGGAGTAAAAAGTTCCAAACAGCGGGCACATTATAACGTGAACGCCGCATTAATGATCCGACAAGAGAAAAAGTGGTTACAACGTTGATGCGCACAAACGGTCGAAACAGCTTCATTTCGTGAACACATGCAACGGGGTGTGGTCGAATGAACTAGGCGTCAGGATCCAAAATAGTTTCACGGTTAAGGACTTTGTAAGCGTTGACCAAATTAATACAGCCGCAGCGAACTTGGCAGCAGGAAATATTATACTTTGTAAAGCAGTATGATTACCGCTGGATCACACGACATAAGTGGGCGTTTCATGAAGTCAATACGACAATTTGCAGTAACTTAATGATGCCTCTATCGCTGTTCAAATGAAGATCTTCCAAGATCATAATACCCAGATTTCTTAATGAGTTTACCTGACCAGCTATGCCGCTAGGAAAACAATAAGTTACTGGCACTATTGTTGGTCTCGCATGCGCTTTCCGGGCATTTAGACGGTTTGACCTCAAGTAGCCACGTGTTGCATCAAGCAGCAATAGTCTAACGATCTCCTTGTAGCGTACGGACAACAGACGGCACGGCACAGCTTTATCTATCGCCGACAAATACTTACTATGTGAAGAGAAACTATCGCAGATGTCATTGATATATATTATCAAACAATCGGAGCCACTTACGGTACCCTAGGGATACCACCACGGGCCGGGTGCCACTGGATTTCGACTTCAGCGAACACCACTCGTTGGCGGCGACACGTTAGGAATTCTCAAAACAATCGCAACAGTTTGCAACGAACGACGCAGTATGCAATTATTGCCAATAAACGCTGGAACAGCAGCAGCGTCAAACGCTTGCCTAAAATCTAGTAGATGACGTTAATTCCAGTATTAGAACGGTTATCGTAGAGGTTGCGCCAATCATCGAGTCATGACAACAGAACAGCAACCATCGGTCGACTCGGCAGCCCACCGTGCTGATTGCTAGTAATAGAATAGCTGACTAAGAGGAAAAAAAGTATGCTATGCCATAAAAACGTTCCAAGATTTTAGCAAAAGCAGATGTAAGCGAGATAGGCCTTAGCTAGTCAGACTGCTTCGTGTTTATTACCTTGGCAACGGCGTGATGTCGGCATCAGTCCACGCCTGTGATAAACTACCAGAATTCACCGATCAGCGAAAAGGGAGAAACTATTGTAAAGGCACTTTAGCCGGTCCGTGTAGCTCCGTGTCAATTGTCCGGACAACGGGCCTTCCGCGAATCTAACTGCTCTAAACTCTTTGTTTAATTCAGCTAAATATATACATTAGAAATAGCATTTTTCTGCCAAACTGCTGGATGTGGAAAAATGCCTACAAGTTCAGAAGCGTGGCAAGTTGTATGAATCCTTTGATATATTGATAAAAGGCCTTTTACAATCCGCTGGGTCTTCATCGGCAATGCAGCCTTTAGTCGATGTCTTTCTCGGGCACGTCGTAATTCAGTAGAGTGTTCATTTGCCACTAGCAAACAGCTGACTTTTACAATACTCATGTGAAGATTCTTGATTTAGCTTTAGCACTGTGCTTGGCTGAAGGTTCACGACCCCAAGGACGGCAGTGCTGGCTTCGCTTACTGTGGCGAAACGGTGGGTCAAAATTCAAAACGGCCTCGTTATATATATTTCGAAATGTATCATACGCATCGCTGACGGAAAGACTGAAAATTTGATACCCAGTCAATACTTGCATCTAATAATGCATCGGTTCATAGACTTGCTTGAGCAAAATAATGACATACTGCTTAAACCGGCGGAGTTTTCATATCACTGCACCACTCAAGCGGGATTTTGACACCTGTATCGTGATCCGTACGTGTGAAAACCGCTTGCGATTTTACCTCAAATACCCGCTCAGGACAATTAGACAGTACGAAATGCAACATGTTGTGGCAACGAGTGGTGAAACGAACGTGTTGCTCTAGCGTACCTTCATGGAAATAATCACTAAACGCCTTCTTCAATACGCACTTAGCTACAGGATCAAGCCATCTCAGAAGTGCTCAAAGGGATGCGCCAACAGACTTTTCAGTCACGCGACGACGACGTTACTTTGCAGACTTACGATGAGATAACGCGAGCGCTGGAACATTGTCGTTAAATGGCAGCTAAGTGGCGTGGGGTAGTACAGAGCAGTAGTGATACCAGCTATACTGGGGCTCGACGTAGGAATAATCGTGAGACTCGAGAGTGGTCCACACGAGAATATAGTGACTACAGTCAGACCAACACCGTATATTCCACCCCTTCATCCTCTTGTTTCGGAAGAACCTAAGAGCGAAGGGGATGCGTTTCAGCCTGAAGATCGCATAGCGCGCGAAGTATCACACATTCGCGCATAGCCGGTTTATCGGGAACATGATCATAACAGTACTCGGGCGAAACGAAAAGGCCAAGGTGTGGATACCGCAGAGCGACTTATGCAGTCATTGGCACAAGAGATTGAACACTATCGTAGTGTCATTAGCCGGCACACGTCTGCGATGATTTTGAGCTTCGTGAGGCTGAAAATGTGTTATATCAAGCGTTGGCGAATGCTGTTTACGGTGGTCTTCCGACTACAGTTCAAGCTGATCCAAGTTAATATCCAGCCCAAGTTGGTGATCGTTTTCGATTACCTGTGCGAAGCGAAGCTGCGGTAACGAAACCCGCATTGGTAAGTACGCAGTCTCCATACCGTGATTGGGTTGGGGAAGTTCAACAGGAAACACGGCGACCAATTCCGGATTTCTACTGAGTTAGATATTTTGCGTACCCCTATGCAGGAAGAAAATGACAGAAGACGTCGGGATCAAGTATTTTCGCCGACTAATGTGACGGGTGCTGTACCCCGTACCTCCGTCACGAATACACCGGGCATTGTGCACGTTCCGGGAGCAATAGCTCAAGAGCAGTTATGAACGCAACTACAAATAGGGAACAATGCGGCTGTTACTGATCGGTCTTCAGCTTGGTCAACCTTTTCCGGTATGCCATCAATACCAGCATAAGTGCTTCGACATCCATGGGAAAATTTCAAAGGAGATGACTTTCCTGGTTGGCTTGAAGGTATTGAACGGACATTGCGTAGCTTCCATGTGCGATTGGACATTCATAAGTATCGTGATCCCTAAGTGTGAAAACCGCTTGCGATTTTACCTCCAATACCCGCTCAGGACAATTAAGCCTGTCGGCCAATAATTGCTCATTATCATTAGTACTCGAAATGCAAATTAATGTCAAGCGCAAACGGTTAATATTTGACTTCAGCAACCACAGCAGTTCAAAATGGCCCCACATGCACGTTCCGCAAATAGCGCTGAATAAATTCTCCGATTCTGATAAGCAAAAAGGTATAATAACGGATGCTCTGATTTGGTGTGAGAGTATATCTGCTTCGCCTTGTCGCATTAATTGATGGGGAATAAGGGCTTCCAAGAGTGCAGAGTGTTTAAAATTATATTACTACCTTTGTAAGCTACCTAACTTGTGCATTGTCCTCCTCGGCAGTAGTCTGTTGGTAGATGTAGGAATTTTATAGAGCGTGCCTCTACGGGAATGTATATTAAGTACAAACGGGCAGGCATTTATCGTACAAAGTTGATGTGACTCCATTTTTGAGACATATATTATCTTTACCATATTGCAGCTGTTGCTGTACCTCATGGTTTTTAGAAGTCAATGCAAATGATCTTATCGGTTTATTTCTTTTATAACGCAACGATCTAAGCCAATCACCCAAAACCAACGTTATGATCACTTCAATATTCGGTACCTCCCACAAAATTCAAATTATTCCGTGGCGCGTAAACACATAAAATCATCGGAAAACAACTAGAGTTCATTGCAGATGATAAAGCGTTGTACCACCAAGGCCCTTTACATATTCTCATTTTTTAATTTTAAATTTTATATTATTTGTACTGGCTAGGAATTGAATTTGTTCCCAGGTTATGAACACTACTCGTCTGGGGCGTCCCCACCTTGCCAACACAGGCGGTCCCTCACACCATAATTTGTGACATGTCAAACCATAGATGAGAGTGGCAGTCATTCCATTCTTTGTGGGGTCACATCAGGTGGGGTTCACACATACAGCAGTTTGGAGGGGGTCACTCACATACTGTACCAGGATTTTGAACCAATTTGTTTTATTTCTGTATTTTATATTACATTACTAGAATATTTATTGTTTATATCACTGCAGGCTATACGGTCACTAGCGAAATTCGCAAAGTTTCACTTACGTATGCAGTTTACAATTATCAGTTCAGGAAACAATGTATAGAATACAAAGTTTAACTGAAGGTAAAAAATCCAAATGCTTATTCAGATAAACGTTTTAAAATTGAGCTATTTCATTGTTAATCACTAAGCTATGGCGGAAGGTTTTGCGCTTTTTTAATTATCGATAAAGATAAATGTCGGGGGTCCGGTAGGTTGCTGGGGTCCAAACCCTTTAAAATCGGGGTTTTCAGATTTTAATCAACTTATTGGTCCCTAAAAATCTTATCCTAAGTTTCCTTTTATTAAAATTTTACTTCCTAAAATCTTTCCTTAAACTTACCTAATTTGCATATTTATCCACTTGTTTTCGGGCTTAGCTAACTTATGTTAAAAGTTTTATTTTCTTTTCAGTTAGTCTGGTTTTAGTTCTCGAGGAAGCAGTCGCGGAAGCTTAATGACAGCATTTCGATATATTTTGTATATTTTGCTTATTTGGTTTAATATTTTTACCGTTGGAAGATTACCCAGCCAATTTTATGTTGTCATCTAGGCAGCTTGAGTGCAGCGGAGGTTTATGTTTTATTTGTTCATTAATGCCAATCGTATCCAGAGTGGCTCGGAGTTTAAAAAAATTTCTAGTTATTCTCATGGCTCAGATTTATAATTACGCAAATAATTGCGTGTGCAAATTACGTTAAGCGGTATTGCGACTTTATGGCATAGAGATCTGTACTCAGGAAAGACCTATTCTCGGCTTTCCAGAAGTGTTGTGTAAAGAGTACCGAACTGAACGCTTTAAGTTTATTTGGATCGGAGCAGCATATATTAATATCTTGGCGAAAGTGGCGTATAGTTAGGGACCAATTCATATCTAGGTGTTATAGAAATCTGGGCCCTCCTTGGGTTGGAGGGGGGGAAATCAGGGAAGGGGCCCACCATCTTTTCAGGTATAGCCCCCATAGTCTCTGGACCCCCAATCATCTCTCACCCCCAAAACCGATCTCTTCGAGATCAGGGTCACCCCTTTTCAGGTATAACCTCTGATATGCTGATTCAACATTCTTTTATTTTCGGATTTTTGGGGGATATGGAGGTTTTTCTGGCAGTTTTTTTCCTAAAGGTTCGCTTTAAGATTCTTCCCCCCTAACCCCACGGGGGGTAATTTTTCCCGCTCTTTCCAATGGAAGGTTTCAGGGCTCTATCTCTTAACGGGGCTTCAGCAAGGGGCCCTAATTTCAGGGGTCGGCATTTTTTTAAAAATTGGATTTTGGGTTTTTTTTACTTTTTTTACCATAACATTTTATTGGAAGGACCGATTTGGCTCAAGTTTGGACATGAAATAGAAGATCCCATGTGCTATCGAACGGTGTATTGTACGAATCCGTAGGTTTTCAGGGTAACGACATATGGAGCCCGATACTGGCAATGCAAGCGAAAACTGATATTTTTAAATGAAATTTTTATGCGTTTAAATGGATGGATTTTTGGCATTGGTCATATCGTGATTAGGTTTAGTGGGAGAACGCCTTAGTACGGGGGGTCCGGGGGGCGGAGCTCCCCGGCTTAGGCTTAGTCTAAGGCTTAGGCTTAGGCTTAGCCTGAAAGTTAAGAAATATATTTTGAATATGGTAACATTTTATATCGTTGAAGTCGTCTCGTGGAGCTCAGTAGTTCTAAAATGGTTTTTCAGCCATAACTAGCTAAAGACTGAAAATATCATGATAAATAAGGCACGGTTGAATTTGTCTCGTCATTCTGCGTGTATCTATGCTACTTATGTCTATTTTGCTCATAAAAAATTTTTCTCGATTTTTCAACGTACCGGGTCCCCTTAGTACTGGGGGCAAAATTTGAAAAATTTCAAAGTTGTTGGAATATGGTCAAATTTGGTACCGTTGAACTCGCCTCGTCGAGCTGAGTCGAATGGTACCAAAATCATCGCTGTATGACGATTCCCTGATTCCCCCCCCCAACCCAAGGAGTGCCGAAATCGGTCAACTTTTGGGCAGGTCCAATCTTGTATATTCCCTCCCTAAGACACTATATTTCACTGGTCTTGATTCTATCATTGAAATTACCACAATCTACTTACACTTCCCAGGGGGATATTCATTCTCCCACCATGGGTGAGTACTATATTCTCTTCAGCAAGGGGATTTCTACCCATCTTTGGTATCGGGACCTCTATTTCTTCTTATCTCGGGTATATTACTCCTTAACCGTAATATATAACCAAAATTCAACTATTGCAATGTTGCTGCATAAATAACCAATTTATTTACACTTCATACATTCGTCCCCAGGGGATATTTGCTCTCCCGGAGGGATGAGCTTTATATCCTCTTCGGCACAGGAATAATTTAAAATTCCGTGTCTACACCTTCTTCTATCCCTATTTTGCATTTTCTAGTCCTTAAAATTGGTTTGCAACCGAAACTTAAAATACATTTTCACTTAAATCTCAAAGTAATTATAAATTTCTAAATTCCCTTAGACTCTACCCTACTAGCGGGGTAGGTTTCACACTTTTCGTAGGTTAAGGGGATATGCTCTCACTATTACTCCATTATTAACTTTTGGGAATCTTCTAATTTCTATCACTATTCTGTAATCCAAATATTCCGATATTAAACTTTTCTAACTTTATACAATTTCTTAAAACTTCTAAAATTATCCAACAGGGAACTACTTCCAGCTAGAAATTAAACAAAACCTGCGACATACCCCTAAACAATCCTTTTTCTAACCTTAAAAGTTCGCCAAATTCGCTTGAAAAAATTTATAGTACTGTGAGCTTATCGGCCTTCTCCGCGGCACGTTTCTTACCAAAGCGTAACCGACATCTCCAATGGTGGCCAGAGGGGATGGAGATACAACGCGAGTTCGAGAGTTAACCAAGAGTATAAGTAAAATCAAGACTATGGGAAAAAAGCCACCAAAGGGGATGGACCGGTCTACCAGCGGTCGGAGATACCCTTTCTCACTGGATGAGAGATGCGCGAGTTTTAAGTGGTAGACATGTCATTGTCCCGGGCAGGGATATCAAGGTTGTGTCTGAATCATATAACCGTTCATAAAATAAGCTGAGTTGGCCGTGTGTAGTGAGTAAGTTACTTTAAACAAATGCCTAAATAATTCAAGTGGAGTATCGGTTGCAACGTATGTACTATACAGTTTGGAGTATTGGGGGATATAAAAGTGTGGGGTCAATTAAGAAAAGGTGAGTTTACTTAAACAAAAGTGGAAAATTTAGCTTGGCCTGGTCTTGTGCACCCGGCACCCGTCAGCCAGAGCGAACTTGAAATAATTTATTCGGTACGGAGTTAAATTAAATTAGCGGAATCGAGTATCCATGCTACTAACGATTATACCCTGGCGAGTCCAAGAGACGAGCCTTGGGTGATGTATTTGATAGTAGAAAAGCCTAAGGATGGGTCTATTTACACTTAAAGCGAAACTTGAGTAATTTGGTCATCGTTGGCGAACTCGAGTAATCGTGCCATTCACGCTCATATTTGTATACCCTGGCGTGTTCGCGCAACGAGCCGTGGTATAAGAGTGTATGGAAAATAATGTTAAGGAAAAGTAGAGTTTGATGGTAAATTAAAGCTTTGTATAAAATCTAAGTTTTGAAGGGGTGTAGTTACCCATACACAGTTTTAAAGGGTAAGAAATTTATATGGGGTTTATTAAGCTGTAAAGATAGCTAAGTGCTATAGTTTCACAAATGTTAACTAGAAAGTGGGAAACCATTCCTACACTACAGCGAGGTCGAGTGGCGAGTCTGTAGTATTTTGATAATTTGTTGTAAGATTTCGCGTGGAATTTCTAAAGTATTTTCAGTGCCCGTGTAGGCTAACGTAGAATTCAGCTTAGAAATTTTTGGAAAATTTTATTCGAAATTATTTACAAAATTTAATACTGCCACTATGTGCCCGAGTAGACCAGTGAACAGCATAATTTAGATTTGTATCGAAACATGATAACAGATGGAAAGGCTAATTTCAATATCAAAATATTTATTTAAAAATCTCATTAGCAAAAGGGTGCTCGAGTAACAACCAGTAGCATCTGTTAACTGAAAATTTTGTGTAAATTTTGAAAGAAAAGTAACTAGAAAACGTTGCCTTTACTTTCAGTTCTTATTTATAGTTCGCCAGTATCAAGGGAAAAAGCGAGCTGTATTAGCTCTGAAGGCGTCCATGCTCTGGCTTAACTCAGCAGTGCGGCCCGAGTTAAGACAGAGTATGGAGCTAGAGAAGCAAGAATAGCCATCAGGTCTACAGCTTATAGGTTGCACAACGATACGCTCTGTAGTGTCCTGATAACATTCAAGTGTTAACCAATGAATAAAATGTATTACCTGTTTCGTATGTAATATGAGTATGGGATGAAAAAAAATTGCACCAGGGCGCTAAAACTATGTCTATATACAGATCGCCTAAAATTAAATTACAAGTAGTGCAATAACGGTATAGCCTAGTAACCTGTACGCACCACAGCGCTAGCCCTAGGGGTAAGATAATGATGTTTTATGAGTGCACCGCACCTTTGAAGCTTAGAACCATAGGATCCTAGGGGTAGGTCACTGTGAGCGTAAGGGAGAATAAATGTGTTTCTATAGGTGACCAGCACCGTTAGGTGAATGGACAAAACAACTAGGTAACTATTAATCCGTTCAAATTGGTTCAACAATACTAGTTCCGCTGAAAAATTTTAATACCCGTTGTTAAGTTGAAAATTTATGAACAAGATAATAAACAGAGTAACAATGTTAGTGCCCAACATATTACCTATGTAAAATTTAACAGCCCCGGCCTCATGCACCTGGGGTAAGTGGATAACAAATAGTAACAATGATGAAACACAAAGATAATTCTCATGTCCCATCAGGTGAACCGTGCACCGTGATAACGATTTTGTATTGGCTTTTGGAATTTTTGGAAATTATTGGTTCGTAAATATCATGTATTACCGGATACATGCACCTAAGATCGTAACTTTACCTGTGTGGGTCGTAAGCTTTGGAGATCTGAAAAAAACTGAGAATTTTATGGGTTAGTGTTAATGGGACAAGTGACACAGGATTTCCCTAAATAGAACGTGGGTGTTGGACCATAGTAATCCCGCCACCTCAGCAGGATCCAGCAAAGTGGGGTAACCTCGTGTTACGCCACTATATTCATATATATGGTAGAACCTATCTACGCGTGCTCATAGTATACATGTACCTATATTATAAGGACCTATAAGGGTGTGTCAACAGGATTTTGCGAACGATGATAGAACACTGGGTGCAAGTGACAAAAGAAAAACTTAGCAATAATTTGTTCACAATATTGCCTACTCCGAATAGTATACAGGAACTAGCCTAGCAGGGACAAAAGTATTATTAATAAACTAATACCAGTTCAAAATTAATAGTACCTACTAAGTAGTAGTTAATAAGAATAGATAAACCTCCATAAGAACGACAATACTACAAAAGTAAGAGAAAAAAACCGCAAATTGGTTATAGAAAAAGACACAATAATACATAGTATATTAATACGCAACAAAACACGGTCGTACACACCACACGTTGACTTTCGAATAATCATCCAATAATAATTATTTCAGCCAAAATGGCTGCCGGCGCATGCGCACATTATCCGAAAAAGCCAACTGTTTACACCGCAGTAAAATGGTAGCTAAAGTAATTTATTTAGAAAATATTTTTAAAATTTTAGGAAGTTTCTGAGGACTTTTAAGGTCGAAAAGAGAGTAGTTTAGAGGTAGTCCACCAGGAGAAAGTAGATTGCCAGATAGATATGGTAAGGTAAGACCCCAGTGGATAGTTTTAGAGGTGTAAGAAAAGGTATAAAGCGAAGAAAAGTCGAACATTGACATATTTAATTTGAGGAAAAACGATAGGAGTTAGGGGACACCAAAAGTTAAGAAAAATGAAATTATGGGACGATTGAAGTGTCCTTAGCCCAGAAAAAAGATGAAATGTGGTCCCACCTTAGGATAGAATTTGTTCCTATTTGATGAAACCCCAGTATGTGTATAAACTTAATAATAAAGTGAAAAACTGGATTTTTAGGCCAAACTGAGGATAATGTCAGGATATAGAGGTAATGTATCACCAAATAGGGGTAAATAAATAGCCTACCCAAGTGAAGATAGGTGTCGACCTAGCGGAAATGAAGTATAAAACACCTCACCGGAGGGATAAATGTAAATCAAGACAAAAAGTGTTATTTTTGGTAAATTTGTAAACTCAGGCCCATGTGTTAGGAAGTAATAATTCCCGAAATAGGAGTAAAATGGGGTGGTTACCCAAGGTGTGGCCGCGTGCCATTCCGCTCGGGTGGCATAACCACCACCCCCTTTAGGAAAGTTTTGAAAATGGAATTAATCTTGGTGTTTATTTTAGAATATTGAATATTACTAAATTTTAGTTCCGAATTGGTATTTCGGGGTAATATATATAGATAAGACAAAGAGGAAATAAAGGTTTCCCTAGGAATTTGGGTAGATATCACCTCTTCGTAGATGATATAATTCACTTCTCTAGGAAGAATAATCATTTCCCTGGGGAAGGAAGATATATATTATAGATAAGTTTGCCCCATAGGTGGAGACATGGGAATTTAGAGAATGATACCGCTTAGCTTGTAGATTATGATTAAGAAGTCGTATGACCCAAATAAAGGATAAGGATTCCCACGGCCAGAATAATAGAGAATGTTCTGGCCAAAGAGGTTATAAAAGTCGCCCCTCGGGGAGAATCGATATGTGGGAGAAGTATTAGTTCATTGCAATTTTAGGGATAAAGTCAAAATTAGTGAAGTGTGGCTTCTTGGAGAGAAGAAATACAAGGTTGGGCCTGCCCAAAAGTTGACATCCCCCGGATCCGACTCCTCAACGTCCCCGTTGAGTATGTGTTCTAGGGAGCAGGTTAACTTGTATTTTCTTAGGTTTTTCATTTCTTAATAAAAGAATAGAAATTGCAAAAAATTATACCACACTCGAAGTTCCAGTAGTATCAATTAATAGCAACATCAGTTATACATCAGTTATAATATTAATATATATAATGACTTAAAACATTATAACAAAATGATATAATACTAAACAAGATTAATAGTCACCATATATAGTCCCGACTTATGTTAATAAAAATACCAAATATGAAAACAGTAACAACCAGGTTAAGTAAGTGAGAAGTATTAGATTCACCATTTTTGTTTGAATATACCGATTAAAGAAAACTTATGGTTAAATTCGATTCTCAGTAGAATTCTAATAACCAAAAATAAATGGAGTGATTTTTCAAAATTCCAAGTATTAAATTCAAAGTGTATCCTAATAGTAATTTATCCTTATTAAAGATCTGAAATTTAGCCCCTGAACGGGTAGTTGATTTTCTAAACAAAATTAAGTTATACCTGTGGATCACATATCAAACTAGCAAAATTACATTATAAAATAAAACATAAGTATATAACATATCCCTGCCTTCACAACACAACATATTGATATTGAGGTAGGTAGAATTGGTGGTCGTAACAGGGCAAAATTTGATGGATTTATTAATCTATGAAAAATAAAATTTTTTTCCCGAAATATAGTATCCCATATACAGTAAAATTGATTTGCAGGAACAGTGAATATGAATCATTTCAAAAATTCGTAGAAAAATTATTTGAATTTCTAAAGTGATTGAATGTCCCGTTGAAATTTGTTCGGAATAAAATCTAATAAACAGAAGTTAAGATTGGGAGTGAAATTGATTTTAACACTTGTTGTTAAAATGAAAATAATTTAGTTCATTTATAAATGTAAAATTTAATTATTTGGAATGGTTTTAAGACCATAAAAATTCACCGTATTGCTATATATTAAAAAACAAGCTCTTTCATGAACCATTTGGTTTAATACAGTAATATAAAAATAAAGTATCACTATGGCATTTTTCTTGATCTTCCTTTGGCATCAAATGTCAATGGCACAGTATTTATTGTCCACGGAAATTGTCATCAAGTGTGTATTATATCGTCGAAACAGTTTGATAGTCACAGACAATATTGAAGTGTCAATAATTGTTGCTGAGCGATTGTCGTAGTCGTGAAGTCGAGTTGGAGGCGCTTCGATCGATCAATTATTAGTTCTATTACAGTTATTGCTGTACTATTACAGGTTAGGGTTTACATATGATTGTAAGTGCCCCATTCCGCAACTGGCATCTGTGGTAAGACACGATCGAGAGATGTAAAAATACTATAGTCGCCTCGTGTGATACGCCAGGTTTGTTCCTGTTGATACCCAACTGGTCGCAAATAATGTTCCGGTGCAAGGTATGGCGGTGCCCCGAAATACGGCAAACATGATCGGTATTTTGCGTACAGTCTACGCATCCGATTGTCAGCGATATCCACTATTGCTGCGAAAAATCGATGAAATTGATGCTGATGTTGTTCCCAACCGGGTTCTAATCGTGCGCGTCGGCGATTTGCAATGTTCAGCCATTGATTTCGCCGCGGATGCCGATCCATAACCGTGTCTTACAATAATCGAATTTGTATTTCCAAATCTTCCAACGTGCGACGAACCATTTCCAGCGCATCTTGTATATTGGCCCCAAATCGGGCATTCCATGCTCTCACTTTCTTCCGAATGCGAGATCCGTAGACATTTCCGGAATGTCGCTCCATAACTGCTACTTGTCGATGCATTTCGCTGAAGTTGAAAAGCAGCAGGATAGGGAAAGGAGTACGGTGCATTATGTCGGTATTGTTCAACGTTTTATGATACTGGTTGAAGCGAATGCGGCTAGCTAACACCTGCAGAATAACCTGGAAGATTTGATTCGCACCAGTTTTCACCAATTTCGTTCGAAAGTACTGGGAAACCGTGAGTCCTATACGTTCCACGGTATAGATCTAATCGACCGTTCGGGTTGGTTGCGGTAACTCTGCTATCAATTGATAGAAGTGGACGCGCAATTGGTTCAAATATCCATTCTCAGTTCGCGCAAACGCATTGGGCGTATACAGTGGTCGCCATTGCAACAAATACGGTAATAACGGCGCAGGCCGAAGTTCTTCTGCATCCGGTTGATTTTCGTAGTCGCGAATCCTGATAGCATCTTCAGCAGCCACCTGATCTGCTCCAATCGCTGCCTCTCCTCCACCGACAGGTTCTTGAATCGTGTGATACTTTACCGATGGCGACTGAGTCGACGTAGACGGCTGATGAAACCCATGCGTACGCGGTCGTGCACCCATTTGCGCTGCGGTTCGCCGAAGTACCGGTAACGGTGCAGTGTTGTCGATAGTGACATTCAATCGTGATGATTTTTCCGCTACCGGAAAGGTTTCCAAAAGTTGAATTGAGGTCGATGGCTCATCGCGTAGTAGCGGGGTTCGCTCTCGTCGTATAATCGGTTGTTGGCGTGCCTCTACCTGTGCAAGAATCCGTTTGGCTTGTTCCACCGAATCAAGCGGTTTATCCACTATGGCAACGTTAGGGTGGACTCGCTGTTTTCTTGGAGTTGGCTGTATGTCGCTATCGTGTCCTCCCGAATTTAGTGTAAAAGTAGTATCACTACTGGATTCGGAAGAAGACTGACGTCGTCGCTTTGCTTTCCGTGGTTGCTTCTCTTTCTTCTGCCTCGGTTCACATGTCGTTGGAATTACATCCGTTTGAATTGCCATATCCGCAGTAGTTGGTCGATCGTGCAAGTGGGCCATTTGCGTAGTTTGTTCGCGAATGCATTGCTCTAATGTGGCAATGCGAATACGATATTGATCTATACTTGTTTGCATCGTTTGAGTTTGTCGTCGCTACTGTGCCGCTTCTTGATAAGCTTGTGAATGAGCGGTTTGCGAATCTTGCAAAGATTGTTCCAACTCGGTGACGCGACGTTCATTAACAGTATTAAACTGCTGTAACTGTACTAATTCCGCTTGGATCTTTATTGTTTGCTCGTCGTTACTTCGACATACCGCTGATATAGTTTGAGTGGCATTGCCTGGCATAAACCAGCTAGTAGGTCGAGTGCAATCAGGCATATCCGCTTGTAGCCGAATTTGCGTGAAACCCTGTTGGCTTCGGGCTCGAAACGTACGACTAATGGTATGTCGATATTATCGATTTCCGGAGTTCCCGCGTGGATTTCCGGTTGACCGTCGTCATTCAGCATTCGCCGCACCGGAATAGATAATTCCAACGCTGTCGAGCATCCGGTATGATTGTCCTGTCCATTACAGCAATCTGTAACAGCGTGATCCGGACATAGCAATCTGCGACAGTTTGAACATTGTACATACGGTATAGCAACACAGATATCACGTAGCACGTGCTTAGCTTTACTCCAGACCCATCGCCCAAATGCACAATGACCGATAGCAGTAGGTTGACTGTGACATCCATGTTCAGTGATATGTCTGCGACAAAACCCCAGACAACAATGTGCACAGGAATGGTCTTCGCTGAAGTTGTTGTTTGGCTCGTTCTTGGTTTCTGCGGCATGGTTGTCTCTGCGACAGTTTGAACTCGTACAGGATAGCAACACAGATATCACGTAGCACGTGCTTAGCTTTACTCCAGACCCATCGCCCAAATGCACAATGACCGATAGCAGTAGGTTGACTGTGACATCCATGTTCAGTGATATGTCTGCGACAAAACCCCAGACGACAACGTGCACAACAGAACATGGTCATTCGCTGACAAGTTGTTGTTTGGCATCGTTCATTGGTTTCTGGCGGCCAAATTGGTTGTCTTCGAACAACAAATAGTGGTTCATTCTGACCCATTTCGCCAATGAAATCTTGTAATCCATTTCTTTGCAGGTTTAAATCGATCCCTGGTAGTTGGCCTAATGCATTCGCTCCCAATTGTCCAAGGGATTCTGGAGTTGGCTCCGTAGTTACAGCACCCATGGTATTAACGGGTACTGTTGATGCGGCCGACTGAGCAGTCGGAGGTACCCAGGCACTAGAAGCTAATGGTGCCAACGCATAAGGTATAGTACTTGCCTCGGACGCAGCTAATGATAACACATCCACTGATGTAAAAGCACCAGGAAAACTGCGTACGATAGCTTCCGTTGACGTTGTTGCAACCGAAGGAAATTGTAGTCGAAAGATAACCAGTTGAAGCACTGGATATAGGCCAATTAGAAGTTTTCGCTATTCCTGTCGCTGGCATAGCGTTTATCCGAGTAATAGCTGGTGGTGGAACCGTGAATGAAAGAGTACCTAACGGCCCCATCACTGGAGGTATCGCGCTAATTACGTTCGGAGTATCGTTCGACGGTAATGATGGATGTTGCACTACTGTCCTTGATGTTTCCAACGCAGGGCTTGGTTGCAGTTGCGAATCGCTTGAAATTGCTGTAGTGGCGTAGCCGGATGCCGTACCACTCGTTGGCGTTAAATATGTTTGATAATCCGCCGGCACTGTATCTATTTCGAACCATTGATCAACAATGGTCGAATCGTTTATGTCGTTAGAGGATTTCGCCGCTACATCTTCTGTAGAAATAATATGACCCATTTGCTGTGATACCACTTGGGGTATCTCTTGACCAGGCATTTCTTCCACTTGAATTGGGTCGTCACAAATATTCACTGCTGCAACAGCTTCGTGTAATCGACTTGTGCTAATGATTTGATTAGCAACTTCATCGCCGTCTTGCGATATCGGAGATAACGCTCCCGACAATCACAGTGTTATTGGTCAGGAACGCCTTGTTGAGGTTCGCTCGCTGACGTTGATTTTGAAGACAATTGCGACGGGGTTGGTTTTAATGGCTTCGGTTCTTTTTCAGACAGTTTTCCTTTAGCAGCCATATCAGATTGATCCATCACTTCATCAACGATTTCCAATCCAGGACTTGACTCCTCCGAAAAAGTTACTCGTTCTTCTCGTCGTCGAGCGTCTTCCCTTTCTTTTTCCATAAGATGTGCGTAATCAGACAGCAATACAGGTCCCTAACGATTGCGTCGTTGTTCCTCGATTACGCCGTATCGCAATGATTCACTGACGATTTTACTTTTTGCTGGGATCAACAGTTTACCTTACAGGTTAATATCAGGCCGTTGCATTTTCCATGCACGTTGATATTTCGGGAATACTGTAGCCCAACGAATTCGTTCGGCGGTGTCCAACGCGACATACATATGTTTGACGTCTATAGGTCATCGGATACGAATGGTGTTCCGGAAAATCATTACATGTCCGTTGACACAAATCGAAATACTTCGGCATAAATGTCGTTTCGACTTCCGGATATTGATCCGCTTTTTGAAAATCGAATTTTATTTGTGGAACCTTGAAGTAGTCGACTGGCAAGAATGGCCAAACCAGATACTTCATCCAATTCCGTACATCCTCCACCGTTTTGATTCCGCCGTCCAGCGTAGAACGTTCTTCCGCGGCCATAACGGTCAGATCTGGCACTAGTGCATCCATTGCCGCGTAGATGATAAACTCGCGATAGGGAACGCGTTTCCGTGGAGCGAGTCGGCGATAGTCTTTCACCTTTTTATATTCCTTAGACGGTGGCGGAAAATAATCATGAATCGTATCTCCGAAAACGCGCATTGCTAAATCACCCCATGGTGTCATAGCTGGTCGCTCCTGATACAACGTCTGCCGAAATTGTTCATCCAACCGATTACTTTTCGGTGCATACTGTTTGTGCTCGTATTGCATTTTCAACGCCTGCAGGTCGAGCCAACAATCAGCGTCGAGTGGTGCCTTTGCACGCAAAATTTCAAGACGCGATAGATAGTGTCGATCACAATGTCCAGCCCACGTGATAATATATAACGTGCGGTCCTCCAAGAATTCGCGTAGAATGCTTGGCATTGTGAGTCGAAACCCAGTCAAATCAATGAAGAGTACCAGGCCTTCTAGCGTTGCTAGCTGGATAGTCGCTGCGAAACCCTGCTAAAACCCCGAGCCGTGTCATATTACGAACATTGAACCAGGGTTCGGACAAGAACGGTGCTACGCGCCCGTAACGAGTATGACGCGAATATCGTTGCGCCAGTGACGTGCCAATGCTAACTTCTTCCCGATTTAGCATATCTTGGGCATTCACGACTCTCAACCACTGCGGTAGCTGAAAAGCTTCGCTGTCCAACCCGAAAATGTTCCAGCTAGACACTCGTAATAACGCTAGCGTCATTTCCAGCTGCGGTTGCGTTCGAACGCAGATTACCATTCGCGGTAACCCCAGTCGTCGATAGAATAAACGCGCATAGGCGATGATTTCGATATGGCTTCGTGTTCGCTGCTCGATCGTTTTGTCGACGAGCTCTGCCGTTCTACAACATATATTATGATCACACTTATCACTAATATCCTTTTCTCGCCCACCGTCACTTTCCATCCATAGGTTTCGTTTTTATCAGCTATACATCCACCGGGCCTTGTAGATATTGCTATGTAACCGAAATTTATAATATTTATGTGTATTCTTTTACTGTATCATTGCAGTATGGTGACAAATTTCAGGTTAATTTTTTCCAAGTTATTGATTTTTGGTACGTTTGAGTTTAAAAGATGCAAAAGAATAGGATTCCCTTGAGTAGGACATAATTAGTCCCAATCAAGGAAAAACAAGTTTCCTAGCACTTATTGTGTAATTATTCAGTGCACTAAAATTAATCCAAAATTTGTCAACTAGATATTTATTTACAATTTTTTCAATAATACAGCTCATACAATTTCACTCAACAGGATACACAACTCATGAACAGTTATTTGTATGTTACAACGCTAGGAGACTTGCAGCTACCGCAGTTTCAAGTGCCAGACAACAGAAAATCTAAGTTTCTGCCTAACGACAAAACTTTTTGTTAGAATCTAAATTATACAAAATTTAGTCCTTTAATTTACTCTAGTGCATGAAACTTGAAACTACCGCCACTACATCCTCTATTTGCCCTCAGCACAAAACCATTGCTCTACCGCAGTAGGCAATTTACTTAGCCCGACACAGTCTAAATGAAACCAATGAACTACTGAATGAGGACCATCACATGCGACCCATTCATTTAACCGCATCGGCTTATTTTTACCAGGTCTATTTGGTGCATTTATCTGCCGACAAACCCTACAAAGGTCTTGAATTTTTGGATTTATGGGAATTTTACCCCGTAAGTACCCCAAGTATTGGATGGACTGGTATGGTATGGTATAGTATAGTAT
>JASANE010011543.1:0-41310 GCA_030248225.1 Trileptium ribeirensis
GGTATTGCTTGGTTCGTTACGTATTGCTAAGTTTAGCTTTGTTAGAGGCAGAAAGCAATACATACACAACTACTAAACGTTAAACTAAATAAGCATAAACGTGACTTGCATATTGCAACTGAAATTGATTGACATATCCAGGAACAATTCCAAAGCCGTCAAAATCCGGAAATGGAGTCCTGTTTTGGGTGTGTAGTGACATTTTAAACCCAACAGTATCGGCTCGTGAAGAGTACAATTGAACTTGAGGGTCGAGAGTTAGGACGAGGCCTATAATGCTACCAAAATTTATATATAAATTATTTTAGATTTGTATATGAATTTCAGAAATATAATCAAAATATAAAAACCTAATTTCGTAATTGAAACTGAATTTACATATGCATATTAATTTAATTCTAGTCATAGCCGAAGTTCCGTGATTGCAAGCGACGTATCCAAATGAGTAATATAACCCGGAGCTGATGCAAGTTACCTAAACAAACCTTCCACACTGAGCAAGTTCATTCAGACGTCTCACTTGGCGATGGGTTTGGCGCAGAGAGTTTGGCTGAACACATGCCATTAACTAGTTTTGTGTAAATTACGCAATGTGATGAAATCGTTCGAGCAGAAACAAGTATGTTTCTACAAGTCACTGTAAGTTCATATTATTATTTCATGTTTTAGATATGTAGTGTCCCAAATTCATTGGTAAATGAATTTCTTAAATATGCAATTGAAACTGCATGATAGAGCGTTTACAATGATAGAATGTTAATAGAATAATATAGAATGATAGACTAATAATGATATATTGTGATAGTATGACCAGTTCAAACGAACACTACGTTTGAAACATAGCATTGGCCTGGATCATTGGTTTTCATACATTTTTAACTGGTCTGTTAGAATGATAGCATGAGAATGATATAGAATGATAGAATAAGCAGTTCAAACGAAGCTACGTGTCGAGTATAGCATTGGCTTGGACTTATCCGGCATAGCTGGATGACATGAAGTTACGAATTTTGGTAACTAGTTTGTCAACTTGCTACATGACGGACTTCTTAGTTAATGGCTTAGCTGGACTACACGAAGGTACGAATAATAGACGAATACATGAGATAACGCATACTGTATGTTACTCGCTGTGACTTTGTGAGAATCTTTAAGCGTCCCTGCAACTGCTTCTAAATATTTTTTACGATTTTCTCACATCACTACTATAGTGGTGTCACTTTGATTCAAGACCGCACCATCGTTCAACATTTCACAATATAGAAATTGATTCTGGTGTTAAAATACTTAAGATGCGTTCACACGTTCAAACTTTTTACTTAAAATATGAGCCCTCGCTATTGATCACATTTTGATAAAAATTTGAAAGCATTTTTTGTTGTGATCACTATTAAAACTTATGTAGGATGTTGCTTTAACCTATAAGGGCCAAAGATCAGTTCTTGAAAACTTTTGTTCGAAATTCGAGCTCCAATTTTGAAGCATAACGATTTGTCATATCTTTCTACACAAATTTTATATGAAGTTTTGAGATAACAAAAATTGAAAGTGTGAACACATATTAAAGCTCAATGCACTAATAATCTAATAACTTTAATTAATTGCCTTACCATTTTCGATACCAGCACGGTGAGTTATAATTCGACTCGTCATATTGTTGTTGAACGTGTAACAACGACCATATGCTTGATGTGGAAATTCAGACCTGAAAAACTGAGCCTATTTGTTGTCATGTCAATATAGCTATGTTTGCGGTACCGACTGTGGAATTACCAATAGCGTGCCGTTTGTCTATCTATAATAAACACATTTTGGCGTATAGTGAGAAGATACGATTAACAAAAGAAACTAGACAACCTATTGTTATATATACCGCAATAAGTAACGTATGTGAAACAAAGTTTTATATCGTTTTGCTATATTTCCGGGTAAAACTATTGTTTTGACAGAATACCACTCTCACTAAATATTTCTGAGGCTACTAGTAGTATTTCTTATATTATACAAATATAATTTGTATAATGGTAATAAAATTGGTTGGTGACACTATCCTTATAATACAAGGTGTCGTGAGAGTGGGCACTACGTTTTGAAACTTCTGTTCTTAGTGATAGTGTTGTTAAGGTCCTTATAACATGTTACAATAGTATGTCATTATATATTGTAGCGGTCGTTTTAATTCTGTAGTGTCTATGCTTTAGCAGCTAACAAAACTCAAAAGCAGATTTAGTGCCAGTGCGATCTACAACAACACTAACTAAACAAATTAGCTATTTCAAATTATATACAGTAGTGCACTAACTTGGAACATTTATAGTAAATAGTGGATAATATAGTATTAATAGTAATGATGCCATTTTACTAAGTCTCAATTTTTGATATGTTTTCCAAGTTTTCTAATTCGCAGAAGTATGTTTTCCAAGCAGTTTTAATTGTGTTAGTGGCCCTACAAAGTATGGATAATTAGTTACTTTAAGCCCTTCCATCTGGCCCTTAAGAGCTTAATTTTCAGTTTTTAGGTATTTCAGAGGTCTTCACTACATCTATTTATCTTCTCTGTGCAGAGGAAAAGCGGCCTGATTCACTTGAAAGTGTTCTTGATGGTGGAGTAGTCGCCGTTGACAGTATCCTCTAGCTCTATCACGATCATTTCTGTAGTTATCGTGTTTTCGGTAGTCTCTACAGATATTCGGAGGTCAACAGTTAGGCTGTGGTTTGTGAGGACAAGAGTAGCTATGTTGGTTTTTTCGACAAAAGCCACCTCTCATATTTCTTGTAGCTGAAGGTGAATTACTGGAATTCATGCAATTATAGACTGACAATCGAGATGATCGTTCGTAATTACGATCACCGCGATTCCGAGACCTGAAGAAGCATTAAAATGTTCGGTAAAGTAGCTCTATTTGTAACCTATAACTTGCAGTATCACGATTTCCATTTGCCCACGTATTGACTGCTCCTGTTAGATCTCTATGTCAGTCAAATTTTGTTTAGCTTTAGTTTCATTAAGATGCGACAGTAAAGTTACCTGATTGCAGGCTAATATAAGTAAGGTTCGTTTATATCATCTAGCTGAAGCGTAGAGTCTAAGATTTAAATACCTTCGCATACTTCTGTCAAAAGTCTTGTATATTCTTCGTATCTTTCCTGCTAATTTTATCGCGTCCTCAAGCGACCTGGTTTCTTTTGAAAGTTGGAATTTCTAAGCATCGGTGTTTCAGAAGTGCTATGATATTTCTAGCATTTGCGTCTAAGTCAGGCCATGTTTCATGAGCTAAGATCTTTGACCTTAATAGCTTGTCCAAAATCAGCAAACGTATCAGAGGAGGAAGCTGTTTTTTTGCGTTTGTGTACTTAACTATTCCACCGTAAAATAACACTTCCCGCGGAGAAGTAATATTATGATTAATATAATAGAAACTATTGCTAATCATTACGATATTATATTTGTATTAATATAATAACATTAAGTTATATGAATTATTATAATTATATACGACAAATATAACACATAATGATTTAAGTTCTCGATACTCTGATGGAAATTCCTATCGTAGGTACTGAAGTACATTGCTATAGAAGGTGTTATGACTGTGCCAGTATCAGTATCATGGGGCTACCTATGGTGGAATCGGACCATTTTCCCCAAACTGTTTCGAAGCTGAAGTATCTGGCTTGTATCAAACGTCGAAATTTCACAAATTGTGATGTAAATGCACCATTTGTCCCCTCTCAAATGTAAATCGGCTTCTGTAAGACGAGTGCTTGATGTGTACACTAGTTGCTTCCTTAGCATCGCTGGATTTAGTATAAAAAATTTTATCGGTTAGCCAATATATATATACCAAAAGCAATTATTATTTAAGAATAACTACTGACCAATATTTGTTATATACAAGTAGCGGCCCATAGCAATAATAACTTATGGCAATTTATGGAGTTAATCGCCTCCCAACTGTAATTCTGCAACGCATTAAATCACTTTATCAAGCTCACCAGCCACATTCCCCTCCTTCGAAGACGCAGTGGACTATAATTTCTTCCTTTGCATACGTTAGCGATCTCCAAACGTCATCACTTGCAGCTTGAACTATATATGTTGACATTTCATTTACAGTTGCTTGCAGCGATTCCACGGTCATTGGAGGAGGTGATAGCTTGTCGCCGGTTGTTGAAGCTTCATCTGCATTGTTTTCCTTCAAATAGAAAAATAAGATAATTTGTTGTGAGAACCTAGTGCTACCAATATCAAGTCATCCTGCGTTTAGGTGTTGTGTAGGTACAGAGCGGGAACCAGCTTTATTACAATGGTAATTTTCCGTGCTGAGTAACAAAGATTTTATTATTCTCGTTTCGACATAAAGAGTCTCGCAATTAATTTCTAGCAATATACAACAATTTCTAAATAGTAGATCTCATGAGCTTGGCACCACAGTCTACGACAAATTGTGCGGTAATACCCAGCAGAATTCCAAATAGAAATATATTGCCGGACCTTTATGTGAAGGTATTCGAAAAGTTATCAATTCCAAGATTTGCACCGTTCTGTTTACCCTGTAGGTATAAACATTAACCCTTTCATGCCCGAATTAATTAATTTGTGTATGGTGCAATGTTTCACAAACTCAAGCCTGCGCCAGGGATCGAACCCGAAACCCACGGGTGAAACGTATGTACGCAAACCACTGAGCCTATGTGGGAGCTGTTTCTCGGTTCCTTAAGGAACCTCACAATGCGAGCGAATAACAACGCACGTTCAAACGTACGATATACGACAAATTCAGTAAACACCGAGTCGCAATGTGCGTTGGGTCCATTTGACGAGTGGACATGAGAGGGTTAACTACTGCAAGCGTTTGTAATTTGTAGCGCCTGCGCCAATCCACTCCTACAAAATTTTCCTATGTATATTGCATACTTTGTCTGCTGTACGGCCAATAACTAAGAATTTCGCTGCCAGGCAGCCTGGCTATTACTGCTCTCTAGCACAACTATTTACTCGTTGCTAGTATTTGGTCCAAAGTTGTACTATACATCTACTATAAGCTGCACGACCGCTGCACTGTTATTTTTTAACAGGATATAAGCTTGAGAACAATATGCCTAAAAATGTGATTCGGGAATAAGTTCACGCAAATTTGTTATAATATAATATATGGCTGATTACGATCCATTATCTAACTGATGTGTAATGTGTCAATTTGCTAGACAAAAACGCGATCGATGTTCGTAGATATAATAACAACAAATAAGTTTATAAATACACGGCTACGGCTAACCACAGAGTCAGCCTAACGAGGTTTACATCATAGCGAGTTGCAGCGAACTATCAGATTTTGCATTTGCTATTGCTGGTACTATCAAGAGTGCGTGATATTATGGCACAGAGCACGACACTTATGCATGATACCTTATGGTCTATCAGCTAAATTATGTAGCAATGTGTTTTACGCTGTTCCTCTGCATTTCATGGTGAGGGCATTCAATCTCTCCCAAATGTGTTTAATATGGGACAAATACCCCCGTGAATTTTATGGGGATCATTCTATCTGCTTCCTGTACTTCGTGCGGGAAACAAACGTTCCCCAGCATTTGATATCGGAGATGTTTTGCGTATCCTCTGTATCATGTGGACAAATGCCCTCTCTGCATTTCATGGGATAATTTAGTCCCCAATGCATGTGTGGACCAAGAGGGCCAAAATATCCCAAAACGAGATGCGGCAGATACAAAATAACCGCCATAAAACACAGACGTTTATACCTCCCACGATATAGGTGGGGACAGATGAAATATCCGCCTATAATACGCAGGAGTACAAGTAGAAGCGTATCGTTAAATAGACATGCTTTAAGGCACATTAGTAGCAGCACGAACTGAACAATTTCAACAGCGTTTCAAAATCAATTTCATTCCGAAGGATTTTTTATATTTTATAAAACCGGTTTATTCATTTACTAATTTGCATATGCCAAACGTTCGCTATAAATGAGAGTCTATTTTAGGTCTCAGGATCTTTTATGTGTTCTTTTGTCGTGCTCTGGCAGTGCCGCACTGTCATGTTTACAATACTACACATTACTTTTCTGTTAATAAAACTTGTTCGCCCGCCAAACGAAGAAAGACCAACGGGTTTTCCAACTGCAAAGGTTGCGATAAACCAAACACGTCGATGTCAGACGTATCATAGTATAACAGTTAATGAAAACTTGGAGTCGATTCCAGGCGCAACGAAAACTAATTAAAACTTTAATAAATTATGCATGCAAAATTCCACTCCATAGTAATTTCTTTAATATATATAAGAATCTACCTCAAAGCTGTATCTGCTATAAGAACTTACTGGCGTCACAAATACTGCATTTGTTAGCGAGTCGAGTACGGCTTCCTTCATATCGGACACCTACAAAAGTTTTTTGTCAGCGTGTAAGGTTGCACGACATTGGATACTTGCTTTTTCAGAAAAATTTGTTTTGGCAATAAAAACTCAGAAATGTATTACCGATTACATAAGTTACTCGCAATGCTAAAAGAGAAATACATGTCGCATTTAGCGCTTAAAAGGAACACATTAAATAAGTTAATTTTATATTGCGGTCCATAAAATGTTCTAATATATTGCAACAAGTTGTAACCGCACAAGATATAATATTTTAGCATCACATAGCTAATATTGATGAAGACAATTACAAAAAAGCCAAAATATCGGGCAGAGATATTGGTCAATTGCGAACGACATCGACAGGCAAAACTATTGCGGCTTTAATTTACTTTATCAAGAAAGCTACATAAACTAAAATGCCAACACTTGGAATTATGAATTGATGCGTATATTACGTGTGTAAGCTATAAATTGATTACACAATAAATAGCATCTGTGAATGAAGAGTATTATTTTAATTAAACATTTTAGAAATTTCAACATATACACGTGGAATTCTAGCCTTTAGATGACAACTTTTGCGTTGAATACATTACACATCGTGCGGGTTATACTGTCCGTGTGTGCGAATTTTAGCAAATTTGCTGGAATAATGAATTACGATTGTTAACTTTTAAAAATACTCCTAAATACAAAATAATGTAAAATACAAAATATGTTAAGGTACAAATATTTTTTCAAATGCATTTTGCAATATTATCAACATAGTTTTCCTATTAAACCCCGCCTTTTAGGGTCCTACATACATAACTGTTTACGGTGAGGTCTACACTTATTCATACTTAAGCTTTAAGAGGCATTTCTGTTTTAGAGTTTTAGCTGGATGCAAATATAAACCATAGAGTTGAAGGTTTGAGCTGTCATACTGAGGTGATGTGCACCAAATTGCTTCCCTACAGACACCTGTACAATAAAAAGCCACATTGTGCAAAGTGTCATATATTAGTTTCTTCTTTAATTTTGGAAATAAGTGTAACAACCGTTAGCTTCGTGCAAACTGTTTTCGATCGAAGTGATATAATAAATTATTATATAGCATAGCATGCAATAACATTTACTGCGCACTCACCCTCATTAGTGAAGTAAATTTTCTACCATACAATAAAACCAACGATGGACGGGTACAATTAATACAGGATGCGTGGTAACTTACATACCAACAAACGACAGAAGCTCTTGAGTGTGAAACAAGTGTTTACGTGAAAAGGATTGAGAGAAGCAAGCGGGGTCGCCAATGAACGAGCTACGGAGAAACTGTTCCTTAACTGCTACTAAACCAGCATCATAAGACTTTACGGGACTTTAGATGTATTAGGGTGGTACATTCATCAAGCACACAGCCTGTTAAAGTTGATTAAACGTAATGTCAAGCATTTCTGATCCACGCTCGCTTTGAAAACTAAAAATAAGTATATTGTAGCCGTAGCATAACTTAAATTTTTTTCACAGCACATACCGAAGTTTGTACAAACAGGTATCTCAGTATTACCATCTTAGAGCAGTATATCAAATGATCTTGAGTGTATTAGAATCAAGCATATAGGAACGCCTGCTCTTTCTAAATTATATATAGGAAAGCTATAATGTGATACTGAAAACACGAAAATATGGTTACCTTTTTAGCAAGACATATTATGGAGGAAATTTTCAGTTTGGGCTTAAAGCAAGAATTTTTTGAATGGCGAATGCCGATTGGACACTATTTAAATGTAACCAATACAATGCAATGCAACTTACTGATACTTTACAGGCTTATAAAATATCAAACAATAATTCAAATTCTGAACTGTTCACTGTTATGTATTAGCTGTTTCGTCAACTTTTTCAGCAAATAATATATAGCTAGTTTCGTCAAGAATAATGCCTCGCAGAATAAATTTTGCTTGTCTCTTATGGGGAATTATTAGGCATATACATATCATAAGAAGCATGCATATAATGCAAATGCCTGTGCGAATCAAATATCTTATACACCACCCTCTTATGGGATTATACAGTTAAAGCGCAATGCATTAAAGAAATCCTAACACCAGTATACTGAAATAGTATCTCTCAGAACATATATAAGAACAATATCTGTATTATGTTATTATATGATATATCAATGATATGGAACTGAGACGATTTGCTTTTTGCAGCTGCAATTATAGCATGTCAGTCCATAGGCGCACCCAAGGACAGTCAGTCATACTACTGCGAAAAGTTAGAAATTAAGTGTAAGAGTGTCATTAAGATAACTGCGATATGTATTCCACTGAGGTCCAAATTCTGCCTGCTTAGGGATTTAAATTATACTGGTGTATTGTAGTAAGCTAGGTAGTTGCCAATAATTTACTTCATTCGCCCCAAATATTTTTCATAATTTTTTCATTTTCCCCAAGCTTTTCTTAAGAATTTTATTATAATTGTTGCTTACAATTATTAAAATCTTTCGACCTTTAGTGGGTAACTGCAGACCATTCCCTATTCAATCTATTATGATTATACTTTCTTTGTTTCATTAATTAGAATGTAATGTTCTATTTATAGGAGGCAAGGAAGAATTCTACTGCAGACATATTTGTGTGGGACTAAACTTAAGATGCCCCCAAAGACCATCGTGTTTTATTTCATAAAGAAATGTTGATTTTTTGAGTACACAATTCTCTCGGATTAGAATTAAAAGGGTTAGATTTTGAACAATAACTGTTACACTACAAGACAGTTTCGCTTATGACGTAACAGTTGCATTAAATTTGTTCGATTATCAAGCGAATTTTAAGTCGAATGCTACAAAACATCACTGAAGTATCATTACCAGACTGAAAGTCAGAGCAAGCAATGGAATGCAACGAATGATCTATTTATTCGGTAACAGCTGATGTGGATTTTACATTGGTTATTATAATAGAATGGTTAGTGGGGTTATCTTAAGTTTAGTCACGCATTATCTTCAAACAAAAAAGATTTTAGAATACATCATACTTTTTATGTTTTCTGTAAGCTTACAATGTTACATACAGCTAGTATCGATAACTGCGACAATATAAAAATAACAACAACATAAAATTTTACTACGTGTAAAATAACATTCAGTCTAAACCTACTTCAGTTTGAGTTAGGCACGAATACCCGTTGATATACTGCGAACATTGCTGATCTTCAGGACACGGATGGCTCAAACACTCGTCAATATCTAAATAATAGTTTAACAGTAAGATTTACTTCGTTACTGAAAAGCCTATTCTACAATAATTGGCATTTTCAAACAATTAAAATTTGAGATGTAGTTTGGTGATATAACAGTTTTTAGAAAGTCCTGAATTCTACTTGTTTTATCTCATTATGCATGCTGCTAAAATTACGCCATCATAGTCATCCACACCACGGAAAATCTTAATAGCGGATCGTCTTCTGCATAAAAGAGATAGACATATACGTGTTTTCCGGAAAGAGGCTTAAAAATATCGACTCTACGTCGCAGACGACTATCATATTCATTATGTCAGCTGCGGTAACACGCAGAACGAATCAATGTTATGTTGGCATAAACTGGATATAGTCTTTGAATAGACTGGTTTTGGCAGTCAAATAGTTAGGTAATGTCTTTTTGTCATAATTTCAGGTTGTTGTGATATTGTTTTTTTTAATTTTGTCAGACATAGCAAATTTAATTTGTGCCATTGAAGCAATGTTGAAATATTTAATAGCACATGTGCCATTGGACACAATTGAAATAGTTCCAGCACAGCATGCTATTTGACTGCAACTTAAGTATCGTACACTGTCGTGCAACCGCTCTTCAAAAACGGCGACCGCCCTGGTTGAAACCAAGCTTCACGACGACATGCGACGATGTGAAATTCGTTCGTAAATTAAACCTTATAGCTATGAAACCAGCTAATACGCAATATTTGCTTATGGATTAGTAGATATTTATTTGCAATAAAGTAGTTTTAGCATAAATACGTGGTTTTTGACGGTAGATTGCGGTTAATTTGTTACAATGCTTCACATATGCCATTTGTCATATATACTATAAAATCTTTTAGTCATTTGATTTTAGACTGGTATTAAAAGGCGCATTGCTCTGAAACTGTGCAATGTTATAGCGTTTATTAAAACATCAGTCAGCTTTTAAATATAAAGTTGCCTACATTCTATCAAGGCTATTAACAAGACCAGTTTAATTTTAATTTGCTAACAGTAATAAAAATTGCTTCGACACATTTAGTTTAAGACAAACTATGCTCAAAATCTTCCCAGAAATGTAGCCCATAGATTTGTCACTATTGAGAATTCAACAAAGGGATGGGGTGTTTGTATGTTTCAACCTAAAGACCGCGTGATTTGTTACCTAACGTTATTTCGGTCATTTATGTGCCGACTTATTTCGGTTTGTGCCATGACAGCATCCAAGATTGAGCATAAATTAGGGATAAAAAGTTTCCCTTTTCGGCATTTGGAGGATAGGGCAGCATACAAAATTTGCATACTTTGAGACCGTTTTTCACTTGATTTTCTAACCGTTAATGCATCATTTACAATGAGATGTGTGCGCATGGCCTAAATATGTCACGCGTTCAAATGGGCTACCTACTATGTCACGCATACAGTCCAGCTCGGCTATTAAAATTTTGAATAGCCTAGCTAGGCTATGCATTTGTTATCGAGTGTCGAGCCGGCCTGTGGTTTTGTTACGAGGCGTTCAGCTGAGCCGTATAACTTAAGCCAGAGACTACTTAGTCCGTGAACACTACGTTTTACTATGCGTATCTAAACAATGTCCCAAAAGCGGCATACAGCTTAAAGCATTAATTGCATATATTAACACAAATATATAACTTAGAATTAGTGTGAAAATACTATAGAACAAATTCCTATTACACTAAACACAATACTAAATAAAATTTCTCAATTGACAGTTCAGCCGGACGCTCCGTTTGTCACGCAGAGCCTAGCTATGCTCCCTGTTGATCACATTAAGAGTAGCTAAGCTATAAAAATGTACCATAGTAGCCCAGCTAAGCTATAGTTCACGCGAACTAATTGAATTGGAAGCGTGACATAATTTGGCCCTAGCGCACGCATCTTATCGTAAGTAATGCATAATTCATTTAACACTGCGGTTTCCTGCTAGCTTTTCCGCTGCCTGTGCTCGTCTTAACAAAGGTTCTACGCAGGTTGTCAGCAATAATGTCGCCTAGACAGGCACGGAGACGCTCGCTGCTTCGGATAGATTTAGACAAATGCCTTCTTGAGACACGAGCCACTTAATACGCCTTTGCTACGCAACTTTTGAGACGACCTACGGATTCTAGTCAATTTTTATTGTTCTAATGTGTTTACGAACTCTTGTGATAAATGTGCGATTTAAAAATCATATTCCGCGTTCGTAATGGGCTCCTCCACGACCATCTATGCTTAACGTTACAAAACGGACGTAAAACCTACTTAATACTGTAGTGATTAAAAATACATTTGTACTTTTTGCTTTCTCAATAACACATATGCTATAAACTAGTTACATGCTCCGACTTCGACACGTCTAGCTTTGCAAAATAATATTTTACTGCAACGAATAAACAATAATAGCGCAGTTATTCTGCAAAATGTTAAGAAACACCAAACGCAGCTACGCACATATACTTAAATTCCGCTAGCCTGCAAGAACAATGGCAATTCATAAATCTTTATAAATTTAGGGTTTGTATATAGCACTTGTGCTCATGGTGTATGTATAACTTATATGGCGCCTGTGGAATGTAGACCTTATTAACGCTCAAAAACTAGCTATAAAATATTATAGTACAAAAACTTTTCTCATGTAAACGACTTCTTGTTGCTGTTGTCAATCGTATCTTCACAATAAATAAACTGACTTGGTTTATGGTTCGGCAATGAAAGGTTTTGAAACAATTGAATGTGATATTTATTATTTATTATGTAATATGTATGTAATATATATGTATAATAATATTATTTATTATGTAATATATATGTAATATATTTATTATATAATTATGTGATATTTATTATTTCTGTATGTGATATTTATTCAGATGTTTGCGTTATAAAACCCAATTTTGTAGACGGTAAAGAGTTGCCGTTTCCATGCAAAATATTACGAATGCTATTTATTTATATTTAATAGAGTCTACCCAATAAATATACACTAAGTTTATCTTAAGACGTGATATAGACCATAGCACATATACCTGTTTTACAATCATCGCCAGTGTATCCTGGTGGACATAAACAAGTGAATGATCTATGACCATCAACACATGTTGCTGTGGCGAGACAAGGTAAACTTTTACAGTCATCCTGAGCTAAAAATATAAATTATTGATTCAGATAAATATCAACGTCTTCTTAAAGTAACAAGACAACATCTCCGAATTTGAGTATTTTGTGTAATAATTTTTTATATCTCAAGAATGATCCGTCACTAAACTTTAGGGCCATACCTAAGGGTTGTTTTTGTCATAATCATGATCTGAAGCAGGATAAAATTCACACTTTAAAATTCTGCCATCTGTAGTATCAGCTTAGTAATGGCGAATAGGGGTTGCGTGGTGTACAGATACAATATTCTTGATCGAATGCCTTCTGAATTTGCAGCTTTGTCATTAAACCCGAACAGGTTGTTACAAACTTGACTACACCCGTCCAATAGTTGCATGTAAATTTAGACATTCCAGTGCAACAAGAAATATCTACAATGTTTTCCGCGGTGAAATAATAAATTCAGAATATGCGGAGGCCAGATTTATACAGAAATAATCTGTCGAACTTGGATGAATTAACAGCATACATGGAACGAAGTGCTAGGGCGTAGCAGCTTTGCGGGGAGGCGGTCGGCAGGGCGAGGGGGTTTGAAAGTTCGGCACTGCAAAAATCACAGGTTCTCTGCATATGCCGCCTCCAGAGGGGTAGCCGGGGCCTCGGTACGGAGGGGGTCATGAAGATCGTGCCTCTCATGAGCATGTACGATTAAACAGATTTTTTATAAAAATACAAATTATGTTACAAGAAAATTTGATTTTATATATTTGACACCACAATATTCAGAACCATAGTCCAAAGCCAGTTTAACTGTACAATTTGCACATATTTATTATTGTGCAGTTTACTTATTAATAAAATTTCTTATCGTACATGTTTCACAGTGGATGCCAATCCATCCTGGGGCACATACACAAGTGTAGCCATCGTCGTCTAATCCAACGCATGTTCCGCTGTTTAGACAAACACTCGAATTGACACATTCCGATGTTCCTGGATTCGCTGAAACGTAAAAACAAAAATGCATGCGTCTCAATTCAAAGCACACACTAAAGGTTTAACAAAAATATCATAATGGTTAAGGTTAAGCTATTCTTGATTCATAGAGCATTTTTTTATAAAATAAATTCTGGTATTCAGGCAGGAATAAATATTGTCTTTAGCGAACTACCTGCACTTTATGAGCAGCCCATATCAGTCAAAAGTGTGGTTGCTTGCATTTCTCACTGTGTTAGTTATGAATTTACATAGTGATGGGGTATCTCTTGGCTTGCACAATGTTGTACAGTTCTTTTGATATTCATATGAAAGAATGTGTTCAAGAAGGTCAGTTTTAGAACTTTGCTGCGAAAATATTCAAAGACACCTATAAAATGATAGTGAAAGCGTTTTTTCCGCTATTTACGCTGTGACTTTGAGACAACTATTTAAACATACAATTTAGCGAAGTATATTTGAAAACTGTAATTGTAGAAAATATGAAAATTTTTGAAAAACAGTTGACTTCTTTTGCATTCAATCATTGTCGATGTCGACTGTCTCACAGCCCGGTTTTCTGGAGTTGTGGGGTTGTTGCATATTGCTAGAATGTATACATAACGCATACATGGTCACGTTTCGAGGTATCAGAGTGGTAGCCGAGTCGTCGGGGAAACGGAGGCGTTCAGCGTCCCAGGGAGAGAGTCTGTCGTCGGGGGAAGGCGGATGCGGGTGCGATACATTTGGGCGCCTATAAGTTCGCCTACTGGGTCTCCAGGGGGATAGGGTGGTTCCGTATGTCGGAACGAGGGCGGGACGGCGCTTTGTGCCGATGGGTGGTCGGAGCCTCAGAGGATAACTCCCACCCACTATGAGCCTGTGTGACATAACGAATCAAGTGAATTGTGGCCGACATATCCATAAATATATACTGGTTTAAAACATTTCCTTAGTCACGCTATGTCAACTTCATTCTCATCTAAATACAGAATGAAAAACAATTTCTGTTTTTCGACGTTAACCGTCGCAAACTTAATACACACGCATCGAGCATTTTACTTCGTTATTTAGCATAAATTTCTTTACAGAACTCCAGCCATTTCTCGTCAGCCGAAAATCAGTTAAATCCTGCTCGACGGCTAGAAACCACTTATTGTAGACCCCATTGTTCACACAAAAAGCAAGCGACTTGTCTTGGAAGTCTGAGGCTATCGAAATGTATCTTTTCAAACGTTATATATATTTTGACACTGTGTTTGAACTTACACAGATTTAAATTATTCAGGTTTCATAAGTTAAATAAAAGTCATATGGCATGAAGTGGGGAACAGAATTAATCCAATAAACTGCACAGTTTCACCAATCGTTGGCTAGTTCACATTAACTTTCACACATAATACTTTAATCCACTGAAGTAAGTGAAAGAAATATCCAGTTTATACAATTTACACTGTAATTAAGGCTATATGAGTAATTTTAATGGATTACTTTGTTTATACTAATCTAATCTAGGAGGGTCTGAAGATTGACATTTCCATGAAAATGGAATAGAATGGAGATAGAAAATATTTTATTTTTTCGGAGAAATATTCATTTTCATGTGGAAATAATTATCGCCTATACCCATACACTACTTTAAACATCATGTTCTCATTTGTAGTATTTGCTCATGTTTTTCGTTTACATTTGAAATACAACTATGTCATCAAACGAAACATCCAAATGCTTAAAATTATTGGTCTAAAGACTTGGTTGTATCTTGCAGCAGAAATAGGCAACACAATTCATTTGTATCTTGCAGTATAATAGACGAGTGATTGTTGTTTAAAGTTAATTAGCTTGTAGCTTGCAGCATTAATATAAAAGATATTTGGTTGTATTTTGCAGTATAAATAGGCCAGCCATTGTTTTGTATCTCGTAACATAGACTGTCAAGATATTAGTTTGTATATTGAACTATTCATGTGAACATATTACATTGAACTTTTTGTGCAAATATTCTTGCGTTAAAACTCTCTAAGTATCATGTATTAACGTTTGTTAAAAACAGAGGAATTTGTGAAATATCAAAAGTAATCGTTTCTCTTAACTGTTATATGAGCATTCTGTACGAACAAATAAACAATAATCCTAGAAATTTTAGAAATGTTATGGAATTGCTTGCCACGACATTGTGGCGAAATTTAGCAAAGAAAGTTTACTTTTCGAAGATCAATATTTTGTTTATGATGTACCTGATAGTGCAAACCATAACTAGACTATATTTAAATCGATAGGTGCAAGGGAATTGTTTTTTCATATTAGAAATCGCCAATTTTGGTCATATGAATTTTCTAGTCCCTATTGACTTTAAAGTCTCTGCGGTTGGTGGAACACTAAATCAGCTTTACATCTAAGAAACAATGGTT
Organism: Trileptium ribeirensis; assembly: GCA_030248225.1. Taxonomy (NCBI): domain Eukaryota; kingdom Metazoa; phylum Nematoda; class Enoplea; order Enoplida; family Thoracostomopsidae; genus Trileptium; species Trileptium ribeirensis. The sequence goes on from JASANE010011543.1 coordinate 16,096, forward strand.
TTTGTCAATTTCAATTCAAATTTCATTTTTTTCAATATTACAAACTAAAGATATTTAGTGGGGATACTCATGGTAAAACAAACAATGGATCCCCAGAACAGCATCTGTGATAACAATTATGTATACGAACTCCAAGACATAAAAGTATCAAGGCATACGGAAAGGGGAATTAACTTGATTGGTGTATGACATTACGAAAAATCAATATAAAGTATTTGGAAGGCGCCAGTTGCAACATACAGATGTTGTTCCACTCCAATCTAGGAACACAAAATTCAAAAAATGAAACATGATAGTGATAACATTCTGAATCTGGTACACTTAACTGATTTCTGTATTAAATACGAGTGATAATGATAAAACTAACCATAGCATGCCGGTGGTGAAAAATCATACTGTCCATTTGACAAACATGTTAACGTGGCTTGACCGACAAGAAAATAGGAATTTGATATGCACGAATACGTCACAGTCTCCGAATATATAACTGGGTCATGGCTCTGACTGTAATTAGCGCCTGCCACGACTGATGGTGGAGGACAAATAACTGAAAAACATTAACATTGAAGCAATAATGTTAACGTTATGTTGACAGCCAGAAAAGACATCGAGGTAAAGGCTTTGAATTTCGTTTGGTGGTGAAGAAAACTTAACTAAAACAAAATATTGTTGAAATACAGCACTAAGTTTACGTCAAATCCTATGATACAAATGAAACTTTACATTAATTGCACTGTACAATAATTTGACAGAAATCCTTCCGTAGCACGTATATATTTATTTATTTGCTGATGTATTTGTGTTGAGCAAGGTAAAATAAATAAGCAACTATATACTTTTTATTTGCTTTTTTTCAAAACAATGTTTTCTGCAGGTTTTAAATGCTCACCCATTCAAGGAGATAACGCTAGCCAATGGTATGCTGTGTTGCGTCTCCGGAGGTTGTTTCCCAAAATCATGGATATGATTTAAAGGCTTTAAGTAACTGATACATGTTTGTATGACATTTCAAATAGTTTGTATGAAAAGAACGTGTGATATATGCTTTGTACACTTGCAGATTAGCACAATGATAAACAGCGTTCTACCAGAAGAAAAACATACATGCCCCCTATTTGAAACCTTAAGTCACTTGGCAATAGAAGTTAGAACGAAATTGACAGCGGTTGCAGTCAACGGGTACTCTGGAATTAGATCTTACTTGCCTCGTTATTACCGACTCGCTCGGCTGGGCCTGATTAAGAGTTAGGGATAGCCCATTTAGCACCAAATCATGGCTGGACTCGTCGATCAGTCTAATTAGTCTAACTATATCTCTTAGTTCGACTTATTGCTAAAGCTTTATACCTGAAAACCAGTATCTTAAGCTTTAGTGGCTTGATAACAACATGTGAGCACGGAGTCCCAGATCATGCTCTTTCAATAATTAGATGATGCCCGATCTGCTATAAAGCTGATTCGGCTTGCCCGGCCTGGGATGGACCATCTTGCACCAAGTATTGGCTTAGGCTGGGCATTCAGGCTAACTGTGATACTTAGTTCTTTGTCTTTGTCAAAGCACTTATGACATTTGCTTAATAGCAAAGCTTAAAAATATTGTACACGGTGCACCAAATGCGTACTGTTACGGTGCCTTCAGCTTCTAAAATCTGAAATTAGATCCAAATGCATTTGCTGAGAAAAACAGAAACAATAAAATGATCACGCCTTTAGTTGTTGGACAAAAACGACGTTTTCGCTTTTAGATGCAGCGTCATTTAAATCATTTTATCTATGATGTTTGTCTTACTCAGCCATAAATCAATCAATAAACTTATATGGACATGATATACACACATATCTTAGAATTACACAGATTGGCTTCATTTCAGTTTAAAGCTGTGTGTTCCGTGCGGATTACTGTAATGATAGTGACAAGACACAGCATAGTCACTGTATTTACTCGATGCAACCAACAACAAGAATTTTCAGATCCAAGTCTTTTAGTTGGTCTTCCTTTATGTTTGATTAAATATGGTATCTGGGGATAGATATAGGATGAGTTGGCTACGTCAATCCAAACGTATATCGAACTGATTCTGTCATAAAATATTCGAAGCGTGGTCTACTCTGATCCGTTTAAGCGAAGCTGCACTATCTTCGTTTTGGTGTTTTTGTTCTGTAGTAAGAAATCAATGCTGCTGCACCGACAAAGTAGTCAAGATAATAGCCAAATTTACTTTTCTTGGCCGAAACATACTGCAATTTCAAAAATTTCAATTTATAGTAAACTTTTCAGCGACATATCCTGAAAAGAACGTCGTGCGTTGATATTGAGGTATACAGCCTTAAAATTTGTTAAAAATAAAGGCGTTTACAATGACAGTGCTATGCCATTCATTTCTCTAAACTAAACGTACCTGTTGTATACCAAGAAAATTAAAAACAAAAAGTAAACTGCCGCTTACTAAAATCACCACACGTACGCTGAGCTATTTGTAAATAGTAAAGATTTCATTTCGTTTTTTCAACATATTTATAACAAAATTATATTAACTGTGTGTAATCTTTGTACTTGTAAAATCTACAAAAGACTGTTTATTATAAGACAACACACGCAAAGTTGATAGACGATCTGACCTACTTTTGCATTCTGGCTCCGCGTAATCATAAGACCCTGTTGACATGCATGTCCTCGAAGAACTACCAACTAAATGATAGCTTGACAAGCACGAATACGTCAAGACAACATCTTCAATAATCGGGTTTGCGCTGGCGATATAACTTCCATTACCGATCAGCGGTGGAACACCGCACAATTCTAAAGTACAACAGCAAATGTACGCATACGTATTTATGTAAATATATACATAAAGGCAATAAATATAATATAAAGATATATTTCTATATACATATATGTATGAATACATACAATTTTTTACAGTCGCACTTATAAAAAATATAACGACAACCGTTATTTATAATGTATCACGTTTAAGGTTTTTGCAGTTTATGGCCTCTTTACAACGTGAACATGTACAGATTTGTCTCATCACTGTCTTTTAAAAAGCTTCTATATGCGACAAAAACCGTTTTCAAAAACATCCTTACTAAGAAGAAAAATCTAAGTTTAGTTTTGATTACTAAATATAAGGTAAAATTACGTCAATTACGGGTATAGCTTAGACACAAATGTACGGATATCACCAATGTTTTGCCATTTTTACGTTTAGCCATCGTTATATATCGATATGTCTCGCTTTGCAAGATTAGGAGTCAGACACCGCCCACATTTACATCAAAAATTATGTCTCATGTTGGCGTTACCAACTATAACATGGTATCCATTAAAGTGAAGCGATAGAAAAATCTGATATGATGTACTTGTACACCTAATATCAAGCTAGTAACTTCTTCGACAAATAACTAACTGAGCAATAAACCCAAATTTGTGTAAAAAATGCGTAAGTGCTGCCTTTTTTACTGTAACGTGGTTCTGGCTGGCGGAATAACCCATATTTTGACAGCGCGTATAAGTTTATATGATAAACTGTATAATCAATAGCCAAATAGCGGAATGTATGGCCAAAACCAAAAGCATTTACTTTTTACCAAAATTCGTAGGTATTTCGTTACTATTTATGGCTTCGGAACGATTGGGTCTTTTTGACTGAGATGTTGATAATGGTGCTTACGTGACAGACTGTTGAATTCATGCCGGTTTCATACTTGGTTGTCCAATCATAGTAGGATATATTTTCTGGGCCATCATTATATGTTTGGGTGCTGTTATAAACTGTATTGTTTTACAATTAACGGTATTATTGTTTTTTAATGTGCAACTATGATTGATTTACGTCTGTCAACTGAGTTTATAAGCTATCGTTAAGAAGGACCTTTTGCATGCCACCTGTCAGGTTAAGATTAAAACCAATGAAATTAAAGCGAAATATAACAAACTGGCATTTATTATATTTGTACAGGTACGAATATACTTTATATATGCTATATAATGCATAAATGTGCTACTATGTACGCATACCATGTTTGTATTTAATATCAAGGGTTGATGATGTGTTGCTGAAGAGTATGACACTCTTAAGGTTATTCGTATAAAAAATAAAACTATCACGCGGTGTCTTTCCACTGCATTTCCTGGTGAGACAGTTCGTCCATCCCTGTCTGTGTTTAGAAACACCTTGATTTCATGGGAGTACATTATATTCCCAGTGATTCGTGAAGTGGGATTTTGTCTCCTCTGCTTCAAAAGCTTAGATTTCTCATATTCTCATATTTCAGTTGGAGTTGCGAGAACCCGCGCCCCTGTCACCAGTCCACATAATATCAATGAAAATTTAATTTTAAAGCATGAAATAAATCAATAAATCAATAATTATCTAAAACCTAGCCTTTAATGCTATTTATATATTTAACGTGCGCGGTGGTAGTTCGAATAAGCTGATGTACTCGTCTTGAACACTGGGCGTCTGCAATTTAGACGCCTGCGTATAAAAATTTGGTAATCAGTTTCAACCAACGTCGGAAAGAACAACCGTTACCGATCGCTATCCACGGAATGGCTTGGATGGTCTCAAGGAGGCAAAGAATGTCAGCCTCCTGTGTTTAAGTGTTAGTTAATGTGGCTGAACGCTAATCGTCTGTGGTATTCGTCGCAAGCATTCAACGAGTATATATATTGTTTGAAGATGATACGTTTGAGATACTAGATAATGCCTCCTTTCAGAGGAGCTGTAATTAGAGATAAATTATGCATCATTTACGATAAGATGCGTGCATATGCTCCTAATCATGAAGCGCGTCCAAATTAACTACCTAAGATGTCACGTATACAGTCCCGTTCGAGTACCATAATTTTGAATAGCGTAGCTAGGCTATGTATTTGTCAGCGACACACTATGCATTCGTCACGCATAGTTAAGCTAGACCGTGTTGTTTATAAACCATATGCTTAACAGTCCGCTAACATAGTACTAATTTAATGCGAAAAATATGTACCTAAATTTTTCTTTCCGCGGTTACACAGCGTCATAATACATTTTAAATGATGCTCAAATAAACAATATTGTGCGTGTAACAAATATATTCCTATATTCATTGTTAATTCCACAAGTGCCTAAACGTGTTCGAATAATCTTGACAGGTGGTGAAAAGCTATATTTTTGGCGCCAAGATCATAGCAGTCCATACGCTTCAATTCTGTTAAACGCATAGTTATGTGTCATGTATAAGCGGAAATTTTGATTTTGACAGTCTCATAAATGCCCATAGGGGTAGATGGGTTACCCCCTGAGGAGTCGAACCCCCTCGAGATGAAGCATGACCGCCTGGCAGGTTCCCCTTTGCGGCGCCGAACCCATAGGTGCCGAAGGGACTCACCCCCCCTCTTGTTGGTAGCCCCAAATCTAGCCGCTTCCATCTCCAAGGCGCCCAATACCGACCCCGGGACCTCGGACATATATGGATAGGTTATATATTCATTTTTGCGATTCGTATTAACACAAGCACCCATACTCATAGGGGGTGGGGGCGGCAAAAATTTTTATGTTTCCCTTACTGGAAAATAAAATGTTTTGCATCAAGGGAACAAATGGAACCCGAAACTCGGAGCTAAGGGATGCCGGAGTCAACCTAAACCCCGACCTTCCTCACTGTGTGTGCCACTTGCCCGTGCTTTCCCATAGGCGCGAAGGGCCGATCCACCTCACAGGTCGTTCACTCACCTCCCTTGTGGCGCCGCCGATTCAGAGTTAGCCCCTTCTGAACCGATATTTAACCACAACCCCAGCGCGCCAAAGGTGGAAGGAAATTCTCTGGTAAGTTGGTAAAAATTTAAGAAAATCTAGGGGAAGCGGCACAGTACAAGGGACGTCCCCATCCGGCTCGATTTATGGGGAGGGGTAGCTGTCCCGCTGCTCCCTGTTTCCGAGTCCAAGCCAATTAACCATAAATTCATCAGATTTATATGACAGAGGCACGGTACATAAATGTAGTTGACGGAAGCCAACGTTTAAGGAAATAATCCGCTAGGGGCACATTTGCATATTCGACGAAAGTATATTCAGAGCAGCCGGCTGAAGTTGGTCTGAGATGGGACTCAAACCCAAACTTTCTGCCGATGGTGCGCAGACAAACACTTTCCCGCCTGAGCTTCATTGAAGATATTAAAGCAGTTATAAAGCTATATTCAACATGAAAACAGAAGTACATTTACAATATAATCAAAGCAACATTTCAGTTGTTAAAACTAGTTAATACAAAAAGAAGAAGCGTAGTAGTATAAATTATCTACAACATAGCACAATTGCACTAAATACGATTTCTCTATCTACAGTTCAGTCGAACGCCCAATTGGCTACATACAGTCTAGCTAGACTAACCGTTGGTCACATTAAGCCTAGTCAAGCTATCAATTTATACCATAACGGTCTAGCAGGGCTATAGTTCACACGAACAACTTGAGATTGATGCGTAACATAATTCGAACCACGCTCACGCATTTATACTGTAAATGATGTTTTATTCGCGACAATACGCTGCACTGTTGAAGTTGCAGTCGCGCGTGATTATAGCACTATTTTATGGAAACAGAAATTATGCTAAGCTTTGCTCAAAAACAGAATTGCCACAGAATTTTTGATTGACGCACCAAAGCAACTGAAAGTTGATAATGAGCACGCTAAGTCTAGTGAAAGTTAATTATATACGTGCAACTAATGCCATAATCTGTAACGACTGACATTTGAAATAGAGCAAAACATTTTTTAGAATTTCAGAATGTAAAAAAACTAGACTGCATAATATCAGTAGTTTGTTAAAAATCAGCTACAAACCTGCGAGACAATTTGTGTCTACTTCGACTGTTGTCAAAACATCTATTTGCATTCAAAAGCGAGTGTTAAATCTTATACATATTTTTTAATTCGCTGAGTTTACTTGAATTTTTGTACTTTTGTCATGTTATCAATTCCCATGCCTACAATATTTATGAAAAAGCGCCGTGGTCGTAGTAAATATGTGTCTAATAAAATTTTCACACAGCTTGTATAAAACTGATAAACTGAGTATACTTTTGCACTCTGGCGAGGCTATATGGTACGTCCCGGTATCGGTACATGTCAACATCGGTAATCCAACGAGATGATATGTTGGATCGCATGTGTAGTTGACTGTAATTCCATCGATAATAACGCCAGTAGTAGTAACAAACACTGCGTGTTGGACGTTGGCCGGCGTATTACATATCGCTAAAATATTGAGCGTAAACTCTTATATACAAAAGCGATAATTATTCGAAGTTACAAATCTTGAAGCCTAATACAGCAACTGCAGTAAGATGTTTCCAGCTGTTCGGTAAAATTTAGAGGTTAAGTCACTTCTGCTTTGAGGATAAATTCTGTTTACAAATAAATCAGCGTATATTAGCTGGAATTAAATGTGGCTGGATTAATTATGTTATTACAGTATTTGTTCTAGTCAGATTTTAGTGACAGCAACCCTATAAAAATTATAAAAATGCAGGTTGAATCAGGTCGAGTAAAATAAAATTTGCAACCCAAGAGTTTTCCACAAAAATAAAGCAGGTTTAGTTCGACTTAAAATTTATACAGGGCAATCACATACATAACTAAATTAAATCTGTTAAAATGTAAGAAGATGTCGGTCGAAGAATCATTCTTAAAAACTGCGATTTAGATCCAGTTGATTTCATTATGTTTTTATATTCTTCAGCTGAATCAATTCTTTTATAATTACGACAGAGGACGGTAGGACGACATAGATATCCAGAATAAACTGACCTATAATTTTATTAAATCGCTGCATACGTCTTTTACAGCAGTTTGCGCACAATTAAATCTTTTAGCGAATTATTAAAATGAAGTATAACAGCTGTTACGCTCAGCAGAGGAATATCGAAAACTACTTATGGAGCCATGATGCCGAAAGCGTCACCGTATAGCCCCATAGAATATGAATATGATCACCGACTATGTGAGTTCATTTACTTGCTACAGTTCGCCATGCATATATAATAAGTTTTAGAAAACTATTTGAATTCAATACTCTACAAACCATTAAACAATTACCGAACTGACAACTTTCTGGCTGAGTTTGTAAAAAAATTTCCTCTTTCGCAGTACCGGTGTTGTTTAGCTAAACAGGCGATATTATAGGTACCTAAAACGCTCGACTTCTTGCCCATATTTTAGTGTGAAATCGGAAATCACTAACTATAGTGCTATCGGCAATTACTTTTAAATGTAATAAATCTCATAAAGTCCGGAATTAAGCTGGTTGAATAACCTGATTCTGATTAAATATAAACAAGGAATACTGAAGGTTTTCGTGTTATCCTACTGGTGACTATTAGAATCAATGTTTCGCATATTTTGGTCTGAAAACATTAAATAAGACAGAGCTCATTTAAATAAAATTCGTACCTCTACAGGTCGGTGGCGCTATATTGTATGTTCCATCCGACTGACAAGTTATGTTGGCATTTCCTACCAAATGATAACCAGCGTTACACGAGTATGCTATGACGACAGGCTCTATTATCGGGGTGCCGGACTGTGTGAACGTCCCGTTGCCAAGCAGAGTTGGGTTTGGGCATATTTCTGAAATTACCCAAATTAATACAGAAAATTTCATGTTTAAATATTCGCACGAATCGCTGGAATACCGAGTTTTATCGAGGCAGCACTTCAGGTCAGGCACCACATAAAATTTCAAATGCGGCGTTGGCCCTATAATATGCCACCTATTTGTCCTTTATTCCCTTGTAGTAGCAACGGTACTGTATAAATTCAAGTGGTAAAAATCACTCCCTTGTCATATCATAAGAACGAACGGTGTCTGTTATTCTTCTAGATTCTATACTTTACCATAATGTATTACAAGCAACATTATGTAAAATTACTATATAGAGGACGCCGAATAAAATTCATATGTTGTCAGGAGGCTGTAACATTCTTTTGTCTGAGGAATGTTCCGTCGTAATTCATAAACCGGATTTTTTCTGCTATACTGCCTTTTGCTGCTAAAAATTTCTGAATCCATTAAATGTCATTAACGCAATGGCGGGTCATGTAGACAAGAGAAGATGCCAGAACTTACACTGACTTTTATACTCTTCTGCAATATGAAAGGTTCTATAAGACCTCACGCACTGTTAAAAGCATTACATAATAACTTTATAATATAATATAATAAATTTTAGTCTTAATTAGCAACATCAAAACACCAAGATAAATTTTTGTAGAAGAGTATGTCATAGTCGAGTACAATGCCTTATCTGGTTATGTGGTCGCTTAACCCCGCAATAATTAGAGATAGGACACCTGCCAAGGACCTTTGGGGGAGATTGGCTAAACCCCATCCCCAAAGTTGCTTGCGTCGGATAGCCGATAGCACGTTGTGATCAACGAATCAGGCTAAAGCTGCATTCCTTCTCCTGCTCTAATCTCAATAGTTCTTGGCTGCCACAACCCGATTTACCTCGGGGCGGTAACCAATATAGCCTAAAGCTTGGGATATACGACCTGAAATTCTTGGGAAAGAGGGAGTAAGCCGACAGAATTAACCTCATCAGATAAGGGAAACTATACGGGCCCACACTGTCATACTCGTTTATGAAATATTCATTATGGACTCCTGCTATAATTTATTGTACTCGAATTTTGTTAATTCTGTTCCTAATACGACAGGGCGATATAAGCTACAACACCTTTTCGGCTTATGATTGAGTGCGGATTTTATTACTGGTGATGGCAAGTTGGAGGACAGGGATCCGTTGTAGACAACGAAGATGACTCGGCACCGAATTTCTAGTACTATTAGATTAAGCGATAGGTCAAGTATTCCTAACATGGAGCATCACTATATGTAATTAGGCTTTATTTTGCATTCAAACATAAATTTATCGACACTTTTTTTGCAAACATGGGAGTCTTAGGCAGATCCAGCCCATCATAACGCTTGGCAGTAGTTTTTTAAAACAAACGTAAATATATTTGTCATCTCTGAAAGCTATACAGCAACATACTAATGCGACAATAAATTTATGGAAACCCAACTACCTATTCTGTTTTGAGATTATTCATAAGTATTGTTACGGGACTCATTTCGATCACTCCAAATAGCGGTAAACCTGTTCGCGAAGACATTGCTGTGTAAATTTAACCAAGATATTTTGTATTTCAGAAAATTCAAAGATAATTACAGAAATTTGAACGAATATTTGTCGAATTTGAATTAGGTGAGTTTTATTCGTGAAAACTAAGAGCTAAACTATAAGATCGATTTGTTTGCAGCGTGTGTCATTATTACAAAACTTTTTCATAAATGGTTCTAATCCCAACACAGCGTTGACATCCGTTAAAAAATTGTTTTCTGTAAAATAGAATTTTTCAAAACTTTGTAGGAACAGAAGGCGTTATTTCTGGCACTTGATTTTGATTTTGCAAATTTTGAGCAAAATTCTTTATTTTTTGGACCAAGTCTGTTTTAATTTGGTATAGGTTATAACATAATAGGGCTGTTGAAGCTTATTTTTGAAAGCGTAGCATATCCCTTATTTGGATCTTATGTGACTTTTTCAGCCGCTACTTTATTGCCTCCACCTGCAATCGCAGTCTATTTACTTATTGATTTAGTTTAATAAAATCATGGAAAGAACAGGAAATAGTACACTTTGCTTCATTGGACAGAGAGTAAAAATTTAACTCTAGTAGCTTAAAGTTTAAAAGTGGCTTACTTCGCAGTTCAAATGTGCAAATCCATAAAATTCTACATACGCAAGTGTAACATCTCGGATTTGGAACGATTTCGATTCAATTCGTTTTGGCTAGCGTCTACACTAAACTAGTCGACTGAACCTAATGTTAATTTTAAAAGCATATGATTTAATCTGTCATCCTAAATCTAAATGGCCTCAAATTAGTACCGTACAATTACTGCGTACACCAAATTTTCGAACACACTAAATTTTCGAATTTGTTGATTCGATGAGCACCCATAAAATTTATAAGAATTGTTTTATCCTTTCAGGTTTAAAGTAGATGATCTATATTCAATCATTGTGGGTACATATTGAAGTAGTTGCTACATTATATAGCTTAATACATGTCACAGCAACATTTTGGCTTTGCATAAAGAAACAACCGTCTTTTTAATACTTTTAATTTCTGGCTACTTTCTTTATCAGCTATAATTTTTCCAGTTTAGTTGCGCCCCAAAAATTGATGATCAAATTGCCACACCACGATAAATTAGGTTCCTGTAATAGGAACCTCGCCAATGATTTGATTCTCTCAGTTAAATGGCATGGATCTCGGAACAATAAAAACATTGGAGACCTTTGCCAAATAAGTTGATACAGTTGATGACATTTTTCAAATATTTAGCTTTACTCGAGTTAGCTAGCATTACTGTTATTTCATTTTTAGTGGAGTAAGAAGATATGTCAGATTAAATAGTAGTTTTCCATTTTCGGTTTTCTACAATATCTAGCGTTAAATAGGCAAAAAATTTGTCCCCGTAGAGCCATGAATCGCTGCCACCCTCCCGTACATAATGAATTTTCCTTGAATGAGCTTGAATTTAAATAAATGTTTTACAAAGCATATTTAGATCATTATTCGCGCCTGCAATTAAATTGATGGTTCCACTTCTCGGGGTGTGCATTAATGGCAGTTTGTATATTCCATTATAATTTTAAAAGCCCACAAGACATGTTTGAGCTCTAGATATTTTATTGAAGTATTTGTTTAGAAAACGCAATGATGTACTGTGACACTGCAAGCTTACCTTCGCATTTCGGCGCAGAACTGCTCAGAGTGTGGTTATATTGACATGTTGCCGTTGAAGTGCCGACCATAGCAAAACCCACGTCACAACTAAATGTCACTTGTACATCTTCTATAAGAGGACTAGTGTAAGTAAAGCTTCCGTTTGTAACAGTGGCAGGTGAATTACAAATAGCTGAAATGTTAGCTACACGTTGTTAAGCATTTTAATAATAATGAACGAGTTTTAAAATACACGCATTATGGAACTAGCGGTGGTTTTCTTACAATTTACAACATATAAAGATTGAGATTATAAGTGGTGCAATTTACGAATAGTGTGGCGACTGGAAAAAGCATTGCCGCGCAAATGTAATTGAAACTACAGATTTTTAGTGACGCCGTTTGATATCGGTCAACTACAGTAGAGGGAGCTAAGTTTTCGCCTAACAAATTGTGAGCGACTACGGTAAAAAATAGTCGGGCAAAAGTTAATGAAACTGCAGCTCTTCTACTGATCCCTTTCGATATGGATGAACTGAAGCAGTGGTAAGAGATGTTTTCACAAATGAGAGTTTGAGCTATTACGACAACCATTGCCGGACAAATGTAAACAAAACTACAGCCTTTTTGATGAGCTCAATTCGATATGAGTGAACTACAGTAGTGAAAGCTATGTTTTAATATAACAAATCGTGAGCGACTGCGAGAACCATAGCCGTGCAAATGCAAATGAAACTACAGATCTTTTAGTGAGCCTCGCTCGATATCGGTGACGTGCAGTAGTGAAAGCTATGTTTTAATATAACAAATCGTGAGCGACTGCGAGAACCATAGCCGTTCAAATGCATATGAAACTGCAGCTTTCTTACTGACTCCTTTCGGCATCGGTGAACTGCTGTAGTGGTAAGAGATGTTTGCACAAACGAGATAGTGAGTGATTACGGGAAGCCGGGCAGCTGTGAATAAAACTACAGCCCTTTTAGTGACCTTCATTCGATATCAGTGAACTGATGTTTTCACAAAAGAGATTTTGAACGATAACGAGAACCATTGCTGGGCATATGTAAACGAAACTACAGATCTTTTAGTGACACCCGTTGGATATCTGTAAAGTACAGTAGTTAAAGCTATATTTTCATATGACAGATCGTAAGCGACCGCGAGAACCATAGCCGTGCAAATGCAAGTGAAACTGGAGCCCTTTTAGTAAATATTTTCGGCATCGGTGAACTGCAGCAGTGATAAAAGATTTTTTCACAAAAGTTCTTGCATGCGATTACGAAAACCATTGCCGGGCAAACGTAAATAAAACTTCAGTCTTTTTGGTGAACTCCACTCGATATCTCTGGAGTACAGTAGTGACAGCCATGTTTTAATATAACTGATCGCGCGCAACTGCGAGAACAATAGCCGTGCAAATACAAATGAAACTGCAGCTCTTCTACTGACCCCTTCCGGCATCGGTGAATTGCAGTAGTGGTAAGAGACGTTTTGCACAAGCGAGATTGTTAGTGATTACGTGAAGCCGGGCAACTGTGAATAAAACTACAGCCCTTTTAGTGACCTTCATTCGATACCGGAGAACTACAGTAGTAAAAGCTATGTTTTCATATCGCGCGCAACTGCGAGAACAATAGCCGTGCAAATACAAATGAAACTGCAGCTCTTCTACTGACCCCTTCCGGCATCGGTGAATTGCAGTAGTGGTAAGAGCCGTTTTGCACAAGCGAGATTGTTAGTGATTACGTGAAGCCGGGCAACTGTGAATAAAACTACAGCCCTTTTAGTGACCTTCATTCGATACCGGAGAACTACAGTAGTAAAAGCTATGTTTTCATATCGCGCGCAACTGCGAGAACCATAGCCGTGCAAATGCAAGTGAAACTGGAGCCCTTTTAGTAAACATTTTCGGCATCGGTGAACTGCAGCAGTGATAAAAGATTTTTTCACAAAAGTTCTTGCAGGCGATTACGAAAACCATTGCCGGGCAAACGTAAATAAAACTTCAGTCTTTTTGGTGAACTCCACTCGATATCTCTGGAGTACAGTGACAGCCATGTTTTAATATAACTGATCGCGCGCAACTGAGAGAACAATAGCCGTGCAAATACAAATGAAACTGCAGCTCTTCTACTGACCCCTTCCGGCATCGGTGAATTGCAGTAGTGGTAAGAGACGTTTTGCACAAGCGAGATTGTTAGTGATTACGTGAAGCCGGGCAACTGTGAATAAAACTACAGCCCTTTTAGTGACCTTCATTCGATACCGGAGAACTACAGTAGTAAAAGCTATGTTTTCATATCGCGCGCAACTGCGAGAACAATAGCCGTGCAAATACAAATGAAACTGCAGCTCTTCTACTGACCCCTTCCGGCATCGGTGAATTGCAGTAGTGGTAAGAGCCGTTTTGCACAAGCGAGATTGTTAGTGATTACGTGAAGCCGGGCAACTGTGAATAAAACTACAGCCCTTTTGGTGACCTCCATTCGATATCGGTAAACTACATTAGTAAAAGCTACGTTTTCATAAAACTAATCGTGAACAACTGCGAGAACCATAGCCTTGCAAATGCAAATGAAACTGCAGCTCTTATACTGACCCCTTTCGGCATCGGTGAACTGCGGTAGTGGTAAGAGATGTTTGCACAAACGAGATAGTGAGTGATTACGGGAAGCCGGGCAGCTGTGAATAAAACTACAGCCCTTTTAGTGACCTTCATTCGATATCAGTGAACTACAGTAGCAAAAGCTATGTTTTCATATCGTGAGCGACCGGGAGTACTATAGCCGTGCAAATGCAAATCAAACTGGAGCCCTTTTAGTGACGTTCGCGTGTTGTTATAAAGCTAGGAATGTACGTAACAAACATTCCAACGTAACAAATGGGCAGAACGTAACAACTTTAGTGATGTCGTTACATACAAGTGCGTAAACATAACAACATGAAAAGGTTGTTACGGAAAACCTACTTTGCGTAATAACTCACGAAGGTTGCTTATATATCATAAAATGTAACGTTTGATACGCACGTGTGTATACGCAAACGATGTCGAGGAAATGTACACAATTCTCTCTGTAGGACGCATGATGTCAACTGTAGCAACACTGAGTAAACGTTTTATATGAAATACAGTAACTTGGGTGGTTAACGAGCCGGTTATATAATTTAAACGCAATTAAAAAAGTATTTTTATTTTTTGATATCTCTGAAAGACCTGGAATATTATTTTATTATTTTCCTTGCCAGCTGCTCAAAAGGTAAAACTTGAAATTCTTTGTTAGGTATAAATAAAACATAAATTGGAGAACAAACATTGAGAAATTCTATAAGTCTCTATTTCGACGGTTGTTAACCTTAAACGAAGATCAATAACGAAAATATAGCTATATTAGTGACATTTTACCCAAAATATTTCCAAACACCTAAACTGTTCTTTTATCAAATTTTGGAATACAATAATATAACCAAAATCCAAGGCGCTTCTACAGATTCCCGTATACTTTCACACAGGAACTCTGCGTACCAAATTTTATTTGGGAAAATGTTTCCTAGTACTTTCATTTACCAAATTGTTGGCACTACAGTACCAAATATTTGAGAAATTAACTAGACTCGAATGCCCCACGAATGGTTTTCCCAATAATATGGGAAATATTACCTAATTGAAATTGTAGAAGAATCGTTCCCAACATATTTTCTGACTTGGGTGTCAAAGATTTGGTACTTTGGTCCTACATGTTTGGGGAAAATGTGTAGCATATTTTTGCTCGGAGTTAAGTTTGGGAAATATTCCCAAAATTGTATGAAGTATTTCGAAATATATGGGAAAAGTATTAGTATAATTTTGGGAAAAATTCTGTACCCCAGATATTTAAGATTGTTTTCCTTTAGAGAAAAACTGAACCTGGGAAACTCCTGGGAAACTTCCGTCCTGGCAAACAGAGCCCAAAATTTTAGGACTGTGGTCATAAATATTTGGTACTCATATTTACTGCGTCGGAATATGAAAAAATCATCAAGACATATTTAAATTTTTATGGATTCAACGGTTAAATGTTTTAAAATATAAATTTTCAAAAACTATTTCCAGTTGTTTGTTCTTCGTGGGTTACCTTCACAAGTTGGTGCAGCCGCGTCATATAATCCGGTTGTCAAGCAAGTAGCCCCAGTATTTCCTTGTAGATAAAAATTGGCATTACAGCTGAACGTTATAACCACGTTTTCAATGATCGGCGTAGAACTTGGAGTAGCAATGCCGTCGGTCAGCGTCAACGTTGGACAAATAGCTTTAAATTTACAATTCTAATCGGTATTTTTGGCAAAACTTGTTGCTTAAACTACATTAATTTTCTTAAAACAGTATTAACAGTCTTAGAGTCTAACTAATTACATTTACTAAAAGTCGGTGCCGATGTGGTCTTAACTTAAAGACTCTAAATTTGGGAATGTAATCGATACCAGAGCCAAACAAGCCTGCATTCTCTATTTAGTAGGCTAGAGTGTGCGCCATGAAACAATTATCTGAAATTCGTGATGCAATATTTTCACTGCTGCTTTAAATAAAATATATCAGTGTTTATGTAAAATTTGTACTAATGATTTTGCTATTTAAAATAATCGAGGAATCCGAGCCGGTCCAGATTCCTGGGCCAAGCAGAACTATCCCGGCGCATTCTGAAGGAGAGTAGAAAGTAGACGTAGGTCACGGTTAGTTCGTCTTGTTAGTAATTGACGCCATTTACGCATGCACGATGTCGGTTCCTCGATTTTATAGTTCAGAATGGTTGTTAATTTTGACTGTATCAATGTTCTTTAACAGTGAAACGTATTATCGCAGTTTCATTCATAAAGCTCAACCGTTTCATTATGTCGTTTAGTAAACGGATTTTCTTACAAACTTTACTTGCGGTGTCAGCTGCATTGCAGATTAATTGACAAACATTAATTATTTTTATAACGTCTATTAAGCTTTGAGATACCTGAACCAATTTTTGTATTTTTTAATTAAATCATACAGCATAGCATCTCGCTAGTACTAGAAATAATTGTTAAATATCGCGTTTGCACACACTCTGTGTTCTTAACTTATACCTAGACAGTATAGATTCAAGAAGGAGGTTTTTAATTGTACAAACCTATTAAAAATTAATAATAATTTTATATTAATTTAATGGTTAAGTTATAAGAACAAGCCAAATATATGCATTTGAACCTAAAAGCAATTAAAATTTCATATAAAAGAAAATTGCGACTTTTTCCGCAACAAAAATACCAAACGCATATTTTGCCCACATTTATGCCATAAACGTCGTGCAAAGATTAGCGTTTGTGGTGTTTCATTATAGAACTGTTAAGAACTACCTTTGGAGTACCAGATAGCGCAGTTTTCCTCAGTTTATGCTGTGGGTGTCCAATTTCTGTCGGTTCTGAAGGTTGTATATGGCTTCGACGGGGAGAGGTGCGCAGCGATAAACAAATATTTTTTTGCTGGCGCTCATTTTTTCTAATAATTTTCCCGGGTTTGCTTAAAACTTTTTGTGATATTGTTAAAATTCTCAAAATTTTCCGCGCTCCGTCGGCGCGGGAAGGCGGCTGGCGTTGCGGTAAATATGGCACCGGACGGGGGGATCCGACTACATCTGAATTCACGCAATTTGTTACTAGCACAAACGCAACAACTGATCTATCTGTCTAATGTTTTGCTTATCTTGCGCTTAAGGCTACGCGTATCCAAGTATAAAAGATTTGCATATATCTGCATTCATTCGAGAGCAGTTGTTGGACAACACCATGTTTTAGACTAAAATTAAACGAGTTTTTTGTCATATCGCTTGTAATATTGTTATTGCCGAAAAGTTTGACTAAGTATTTAGCCTTTAAATGTTGAATGTAAATTGTTAAAGATTTTTTGTACCTTTGCAAACTGGAACAACCAAATCGTAGGCGCCATCAGACAAACATGTGAGCACAGAATTGCCGACTAAATGAAAGTTTGCGTTACACGTGTAAGTAACCGTGACACCGTCATAAATTGTAGATCCAAGTGTGGATGTTGTGGCATACGTAGAATCGGCCACTGTTGTAACGGCCGGGCATGTTTCTGCAAGAATATTTCACTTAAAAATAAAAAACCAAACAACTTCTCATATTTGATATTATTTGTTTTCGCTTAAAGTCAATATGATTGGGATTGTGCGAAATTCGTATTTAAAATAATTCATGTCAGTCGAGAACTGAAATTAATTTCGCTTTGAGTTTAAACCATATATAGGTACGCATCTTATTGCAGTTGTAGCGTAATACATTAAATTGCTGATTGTTAGAAATTTTGAATACATTTACGCGAAAACAATATGAAATCGATTGTGAAGTTAACATTTTTCGAATCTGTTGAGTATCACTTTGGTGAGTTCCTAACTTTCGTTTGGTTTCTGAAAGTTATCGAATACCAAGAAGTAGGTACATGGACATACTTTTGCACGTTGTAACATCGTCATATGTCAAATTGGCCTGACACGTTACCGGATTTGTGCCTACAACAACGTATCCTGCGTCACAAGTGTACGAAAACGTTGTTCCAGGCGAAATTCCACCAACCTCAGATTGGTAGGAGAAGTGACCATATGGAGTTCCGATCGGTAGCGGACAAGTTGCTGAAATATGCAATAATGTTTTTTGTTTTCAACATTTGTGTATTAATGTTACACAGGCTTGTTGCCCTCACCGTCTTATTTCTGGGGTCGGTTTCATCCTGCACACAACCCAGTTTTACGAGTTGAGCGATGGTATAAATTATTAATACCAAAAAATATGCTTTTGAAAACACGAATACCTAGTATATTGCTTTCTCTGAATAAATTGCTCTTTATCTCGGACGCGTTTATGCCAAAAGTAGCTATTTTACAATAAAATTTTAGGATGAAACAGAGTAAACTAATTAAACTAAAAATAAATTTACTAATACAGTGACCGCTGCGAGACGCCCGCCACTAGGATGTGTAAGCGTCTTGGCTTCTTTTATTTTGATGGTACTAATTAGAATTAGGCTACTTTAAACGATATTTTTACCGCCCCGTACATTCCAGGCAAATCAAAACGATTCGAGCAAAAAGCTCAATTCGCGGCGATTCAAAACGAATCTCAAGGGTATTTTTCATACACGAAGTCTTTTTAGATGTACCATTTATAGATCATTTACTTTAACCCCAAATTGGTTAGATAAAACATTTCCCATAAGCTATCTGGTTTCTACATAACATCATATTAAAAATTAGTGGGTTTTTGAAAATTTTAAACACCCAGTAATTGAATTCTTGTGGAATGAGACAGCGAAGCGAGCTCATTTCACTCGCGAGCGAAGCGAGCAAGTGGAACGAGAATTTTCAGTTTTGGCTCTGGAGGGGGGGTTGAGGAGGTCCTGTTTGTGTGTGTCTGTGCGTCTGTCGCACCTGCATCTCGATAACGGTTGGGCGCATTTTGATGCTATATAGCTCATTCGAATCACAATGGTCGATTTAGGTGTAGTGACGGAGCCCGATTTTTGAATTTTTTTCCCGTGGGAAAAGTTACGAGGCAAAATGACGTCATTTTGGTCCATTTTTCGGGCACCCCCTCCAGTTTTGCAACTTTTCTCAATAAGTAAGCGAGGTATCCGCAAACTAATAGGCCTATAACAAGTTTTTCAACTACTTCCCAATCTGGAGTCTATAAGCTTATAGTTAGCGCCCAATTTCATATTTGGTGAAAAATCGTGGGAAATGCACCTAAATGTGTGCTTATTGTTGGTTTTAGTGTCGGATATGGGGTTTTCTGGGCCAACAAGCTGATTGCGCGTGTCAAAAATATTGTGTGACAAATATTTTTCACACTTCCGCTTCATACTTGGCATGAAAAATGAGATTTTTCTCAAGTGTCGGTTTGAATTCTTTAACTTTCTTTTCACGGTCAATTTAGGGCTTTATTGAATTATTAAATTGTTAGTTCATTGTTTTTGTACTCGTTTTGTGATGTTTTGTCTACTGCATACGTTGGCTATCAAAAGACTCGGGCGTAACTATGACTCATCACTCACGGTTTATATAATGCTACACCTGCGTACTGTGTGTATTCTTTGTTTGTCTACAACAGACTTCGGGGATTATTCTCGCCGCTCGAATTCTGGCTCGCAAGCGAGCTTCACTAGTTTTGTAGGTACTGGCAGTATAGCACAGTAGTTACCCGGTAATTTGAATATTTATGGGTTTTAATAAATTGAACTCACTCATCTCATTTATAAATGCATTCAAGATCCAGTAATTTTATCTTTTTTGGGGACAAATTTTATATCCTCTCTGCAGTTATATAGTGAGCCATCTATTTCGATCCAGTTTGGCCTGGATCTTTTTTCATGTCAAGGGATGTAGTTTCGAGTACGTTATTTTTCTACTGCATACATCATATCAAATTGAAAATACAAGCGACATTTTGAACTCGCACAGGAATTTTTGATTTTTGAAACTAGATACTTCCAGCGGATGGCTTTGAGGCTAAATGAAAATAGTAAAATATCGCTTAATATACTCAACCTCTTCAGTAGCTATAAAGTTTTAGTTTCACTCCACATCGACAATGGCAAATTGAAACCGCTTTTACTTTACAGACACGTTTTGGGCATATCTTGTAGTTGTTCCCGCATAAATCAATATTGGCGCACTTTGATAGTAGCCATTTACATAAGAAATATTTATTAGAAATATTGGTTATGACATGTATTTGATTTCCGTAACTTTATGTCATAGGTACTTATAGTGGTGGCTGCGGATCGAGGGCGATATCCCAATCTACGTTTACCCCATTCTATCTACAGGCGGAAGCCTAACTCCCCGGCGGGCCGAATGCGCGCAAAAAATTTACGGAAATTTGGCAAAAATTCGTAAAACTGGTGGTAATTTTGGCAGAAACTACCCAAAATATGGTGTAATATAACAAAATTTTAAGACAATTGGGAAAAATTGTGAGTTCCTATTAAAATTTTTCCCACACTTCGAGCTGCCCTCCTCTTGCTAACCTCCGCTGCTCAACATTGCTTAAAGGAGATTAGTAATTATTGATTGTTTAATTATAATGAGTTAATTTTTTGATAAAACCTAATTTTATATCACCAATATACAGAAATCACCGACATTTCATGGATGATTACAAGGCACAACCCACCACTCACTAGTCCTCAAGTTTCAGTACTGTTGACAATTTTGATTATATATTACAACATATGTTTTGTTAGTGTGATGTGAAAAGTTACGCCAGGCGGCGGCAAATTGATTAAATGTCTGTTGTTTGTAATAAAAACGGTTTAAATCCAGCGTTTACGTTATAAAAGACCCAACTATGACCTTGTACGGCTGCCGGTACAATATACTATTCAACAAAGCGCCTTAAACAAAAATACATACCCAGTATTACACGCAATGTGTCCTAGACACCCTATATTTCAGCCAGCTAAATAAAATTTCAAATTATTTCATCTACTTCATTGTACTCCGTACACCACATCTTTTTTGAAAGAGTTCAATGTGAAGTCCATGGACAAACCCTGCACTCTATGAACTCATTACAGCGCTAAAATAAATTATCTTTTCAGAAGGCACATCTCAATGAGAAATTAGACTGCCTTCACAACACACTGCAGGCAAGTTTACAATATCTGATAGATTATAGGAATTACATAAAATAGTAATAGTGTTCCGTGCAATATGTCTTTAACGGTAGCACGCAGGCTGTACGCGGACAAATTTTCCGTATGGTAAGGCTTTCGCAACGAAAACAATGCATTAATTTAGTATAATCAAGAGTGGATGACAGTCGACTCTTCGTCACAATCTTCAGATTTGCAATGTTAAAGCTTGCGGTACGTAGCGGTTGTTTTCGCCCTTATCCCTCCAAGGTTGTGACCCCCAGATGAACCACCACATCCAGGCCTTAGGTTCTTGGACCACCAATTTATACCCCACTCATGTTCATGAACCACTATATTACGCTCTACCCATGTTCTTCGATCACTGTCTCCGACCCCATCTCCCAGCTTCCTGGGCGGTCGAACATTTGTGAAAAATTTTACGATGTAATATAGTGGTTCATGAAGATGGGTGGGGTGTAAATTTGGTGACTTAACAACATGACTGAGAAGTGAGATATAGTGGTCCATGAACAAGGGTGAGGTAGTCATACACCTGAAGAGGGGAGCTAAGGTCGGTAACATGGGAAAGCTCAAGAGTGTCACACTCTTCAGTAGAGTCAACTATAAAGAGACTTGGTATAATCGTGGCTGCAAAATGATAGAAGATGACCAGCGAAAAGTATGTATTTCCTAGCACCCTATGTTATCTCGTGTTTGACGCCAGGGGCTTTTTCAGTCTTACCCCTTCATTTCGGGCAGTTTCATCATGCACAGAACGCCACTTCCTTGGGGGCTCGGTTGAATAACAGTGACAAGTTCAACCGAAGCTACGCTAAAGTTAGGGGTTCAACATACGCCATAAAACTGTGTGGTGGATCCGCGGTACCATCGCCCACCTCATAAAACTGGATTGTGTGCATGATGATAGCTACCCCAGAAGTAAGACGGTGAGGTCAACAAGCCTGTGTAATCAAACATGGGTTAAAATGGGGTGCTTGCTGGGAAGTGATATACTCTTCTTGTATGCAACTTGAGTATAATTATCAATAATATTATAAATCTATAAATTGGACCCGGCTGCCGGGGCCAAACGCATGTCATTGAACTATAATTTACTTTTACTCCGTTTGCATTCTGGTACGAATACCTTCTGCATATACGCAAAATTCACAAGAAAGCGAGATGGTGATAAATCGTATCTTAGAGCATTATTGGAGTCAAATAATTTTATTTTTTTTGTGCCCAAAGTATATTCTGCATTTATTTAGCTTAAATTATCAGAGGTGTGAATGAATTTACACTTTCACGCTCAATAATATTCTTATATGCTTTAACAATTTACTAATAATACGCGAGAAACATAAGATGACCCCGCCAACCATCCTATTTTGTAATTTCGTTTAAAAATTGTTACGGAATGCTTTTTGTGCGATTGAAATTCGGCATAAAACAGTTCGAGACCACACTGATCGCGATTGAAATGTAGCTATTTTGTGTTCTCGAAAATTCAAGTAAAATTACCCAAATTTTTGAGAAGGAGAGTTTGTCGAATGTGAATTAAACCGATTTTTTACCCAATATCTAGAGCTTAACCACAGTTCAATTTGCTTGTGACGTCACTTTTTCATTAAAGTTGTTCGTGAACACTGAATAATTCAGATTTAAATAATTACGCATTAGAGAACCGAATTTCTGAAGATTGAAAACTGCCGAACTTTTTTATAATTTCTGGCACTTAGATTTGATTTTGCCAATTTTCGGTTAAAGAAAGATGAGTAAAATACTTTGAGCTTTTCTAATCTCGTTTGAAACGCCAATTCAAATTAATTTAAATTTTGTTTTTAAATTTTCAAGATTTCTTAGGAAACTCATGTAATTTCATATAGAAGTTACTTAGCGCAAAATACTTGTGAAATTAAGTAAAACGTATAGGAACTAAACCAAATAAAAATGATTTATTTGAACTCGAGCAAAACTTTTGTGTGAAGAGAAAACGAAACCGCTGATAGACCCGTACATTTCTTTGGTGGCTTTCTTTTCTACATTATTTGAACTCGCATGTTTGATTATTGGCTGTATAGCTCAGTAGGAATTTAGCTCCGAGCTCCGGGAATACATACATTATTCCCTGTGCTATAATGCTTCAGTCTTGGCCACCATGTGTAATGTCAGCACTTGAGGTGGGGGGTAAGATGAAAATCTCACAGTATGCTCAAAGCTTCAACAGTAGTAGATAAAAAACCACGGTTTTACCCCCCCCCCCCGCCGGCGGAGGCCGGCGGTTGGTGATGGTGTGTTGGGGATTGCTATTATTTATATGTATATATGTGTGGGTATACATGTCTGCTGTACATATATATAAACATGCATATATATACTGAAATATAAATACATACACATATAGCTATAATATTCGTTGATTTCATAAGCTGAAAATAGTCTCTGTTAAAATTAATTCTTTTTAATAAAACAAAACAGAAACGTTACGTCAACTAAACCTCATTTAATATGCATAAAACTCAGAATATTGAATTACTTGACGCTCATTAAGTATGCAAACACCATATGCCAAGATATCTCATTAGCTATGCACAAAAATAAGAATATTTAATTAGGTGAGGCTCATCTAATATGCAAGCACCTTATGGTCATTTTTAGGCTGCAGTTTGGTTTTAAATAAGGTTTCATTTGACTCGTGACGTTATCATGGATGGTCGTATTTATAGCTCTCGGTTTTATTCTACTCTTAACCAAACTAATAATAAATGATACGTAGTGGTATATTTCACCGGCTTCCTAACCAGACGTGTAGGCAGAAATTTCTTTTAGGGGGGCCAACTAAATGACCAAACAATTTTTGGTACCTATGTGTACGAAATTCTAAATCTTTCCTTCCCTGCATCCCTGTTTTCAATATTGTGGAACTTTGTAGGGTGTTTATATCAGGACTAATTGGGAATATGGTCATCACTGTGGATAGCAAACATACTCATTACAGTGCTATGCGCATTCCAATTTAAAACACATCCGTAAGGGTAGTATATTATTTGCGACCAGGAAACACTGCCATCGGGGTAATACATTATTTCCAACCAGGAAACACTCTCGTCGGAGTAATACATTATTTTCGACTAGAAAACACATTCGTAAACAAATATGGTATTTTTGGGGTACAAACACTTTTGTTGCAACATAGGGGTACGTTTTAGGGGTACAAAAAGGCTATTTTAGGGGTACAAAATACTGTTTTATTGCAACATAGGGGTACATTACTGAAATTTAGGGGCACAAAATAGTAAAAATGTGTAATTTTAGGGGTACACAAATGGTAAAATTACTAATTTAGGGATACAAAATGGCGCAAATATGTAATTTTATGGTACATAGGTGGTAAATATATACAATCTAGTGGTACAAATGGTAAAAAATATATCATTTAGTGGTATAAACTTGCGAAAATAATCATAAAAGTGGTAATTTAATAGTCAAAGTGTACAAATCTGGTTACAAAAGTTAAAAAAGTATGAAAATTCTGTAAAATATAATAGTGTATATTGGAAAATTTTGCGTACAAGCACAAATTTTCAACATTTTATTCAGTTGTTTGTGATATAATTGCATATTTTTATAGCATTTTTTTCATTTGGTCAAGAAAATTGTCACAAAACCACAACTTTTTTTCGATCATTTGATCACCATTTGCATGATTTTATCTTAAATATGAAGATGTTAACTAAATTTCTCACTAAATTCACAACAGAAACGGCTTATGCT
>JASANE010011544.1:0-11398 GCA_030248225.1 Trileptium ribeirensis
CAAGAACCATTACTCATATACCCGGACTTTTCTAAACCTTTCATACTCCAAACGGACGCTTCAGGATATGCCCTAGGAGCTGTGCTTTCACAAAAGACCGACAAAGGGACACTACCTATCGCCTACGCGAGTAAATCACTTGTGGACTATCAACGCCGATATCCTGCCATAGAGACTGAGGCTCTTGCCATTCGGTGGGCTGCCTTACACTTTCGACACTACCTACTTGGACACGAATTCCATGTTGAGACTGACCACAAGCCACTTAAAGCACTATTCGAGAGACCGCCGCGAAACTCGCGACTAGCTCAATGGCGTAACGAATTGCTGATGGAATTCGGTGGTTTTAACATCGAATATCGACCAGGCAAGGCAAATGCCAACGCAGACGGACTTTCACGTGATCCCCGACATGATGTGGAATTTTCCTACTCCTCGGACGAGGCTGAACAGGATGAACAGGACCATCCTCGAATGGTTGCTGTAGCTGTTAAAGGACAGGATCGCGGTAAAGGCAAAGCTCCAGCTAAACCACCCCGACGATTTCCCACCGAAGAAATTTGGAAACGACTTACGCGACAACTCTTAGGACTTCCACCGGACGCTCCTGTTACCCTACCACCCGAGTACGTTAGAGAACGTTTCTATCGTATGTTCGGAGGATCCGATCATGACCCCCTACCGGATCCGACACGTTTCATCTTCTGCGGAGACATAGACGACCCCTGGCCCGAAGGAGTTGAGATCCCCGGGAGGCGGACGACTGCCCCAGAACCGCCAGAATCCACTGATAAGCCAACCCACGGACCATCTCCTGCACCCGAACCACCCGCCAGACCCCCACAACCTCAAGAACCCCCGACCGCCCCGACACCGCCCGCTCCTATTGCAGCGAGTGAGAGCTCGACCCGTGCCACAGCTGGTACACCTGAACCCGCTAGACCGCAGACGCTACCGACATCTGCTAGACAAAGATATGGAGGACTACCCGAAGTAGAAGAATTTGACACATTAATTAAGGTTGCTTACGCATGCGGGCCACGAATACAATTACAACGCCCTGAACAAGTCTATGACACTGGAGAACACATATACTTACCACACTTTCAACAATACGAAGGAAGGAACCTTCTCAATTACCTACCATACATTCAACGCAGAGATAAACAATTTGGTCCTATTTGGTGGTATTTACACACACGACAGTCGCCTGCCGATGAAAAGGCAGCGACCGCCCTCAAATTGGAAGCCCATCATTACAGGCTTTGCCCCGACACTGCTATTCTATACTTGCATCCCATCATGCCAAACGATCATAGACCAAAATTATGCGTACCCAGATTACTCATCCGACAAATACTTAAACACGAACACGACACATTATTTGGTGGACATCCAGGTAGAGATCGACTACTAAGCAAACTCAAGCAATTCTACTATTGGGAAACCATGGGTAAGGATGTGGACGAATATGTAAAGAGGTGCATACTTTGTCAACGATCACGCAATCTACCCCAAAACGTTCGAGCCGCGCTCGGAGAAAACCCGTTGGCTAGTGCACCCATGCATCGAATGTTCGTCGACATATTGGACACACGGGTGTTATCCCGTAACGGAAATAGGTACGTAATTGCCTTTATCGACCAGTTCACAAAATTAGTTATTGCCGCTGCTTTACCGGACCAAACCGCCAAGAGCGTAGCCAAGGTCTTCGTCGAAGACGTGGTGTGCCGTTATGGCGCACCCGAAGAACTAGTTTCAGACCGAGGCGGATGTTTCGTCTCCGAAGTAATGGAAGCCTTGTGCGCTAGACTACACACATTCAAACGCGAGACCTTGAGTTACAACCCAAAGGCAAACGGAGAGATCGAACGTTTTAACCGTACACTACTATTCCTCCTAAGAGTAGCATTACCTGAAAAGGACCATACTACATGGGACGAAGTCTTGCCGTATTGCATCATGTCCTACAATTCAGCAGTACACGCATCCACGCACTACCCACCATTTATGCTCATGCACGGATTCCAACCCCGAGTCCCAGGTGGAATCGAAACACAAACTGATTGGGGACGCTACCCCGGAGCAGAAGCATATCGCGCTAACGTGCAACGATGGTTAGCCACCATCAGGGATCGAGCCTATCGATCCATGCAATCCGCTCGGGAATACAGAAAACGCTATTACAATCGCAAGATTAAGGTCCCGGACTACCGCGTTAATGACCATGTATGGGTCTACCGATACTACACTACACCAGGGTTATCGCGCAAATTAGAACGTCGGTGGTGTGGACCATACCAGATTACCAAAATAATGCTCCCCTGCATTTGTGTTAAGCTCCCCGGACAACCTAATGCTTCCGACCACGTCGTTCACATAAACCGCACCAAACCATGCTATCGCCCGCTAAGTAGTTTCCCCGACATGGCCGATTTACTCAAAGCAGTTCCTCCCGCATATATTGAGGCTGCCCTACAGGAACCTGGAGAAACTATCCTCGCTGACAAATACTTCGCCAGGGAATTACAGGCTGCAGACCCAGAAGCAGTAGACCGGTTGCGCCAGGATATTGATGGTGCATCTGACGTCGCTAGTGTAGAGATCGGAGAACCTAACCTAGAATACACGCAAGCCCAGGCAGACATCCACCGCGCCGCAGTAGAACGGCTAACCATTCAAGCCCAAGACTCCTCCGGAGCCCCGCGACAAAATAGGCTTCCCCTCTGTGACCCTGACAGAACCCCGGACACCGAATGGCCCGCTATATCACAGGAACTCGCAACCCAGGACTCCGCTAAGTTACCTTACGCACTGGATAAGCCACCAGGTACTTTCTCGCCTGAGTATGGACAACACACCGCCCCAGTAACCCTACGAGAGCAGGAACGAGCCGTTCGGACTGATGAGGCTACAAGGCCTCTAAAGGTAAAACGATTAGACCCCGAACGCGCACTGCGACCATTCAATGCAAACGACCTCGGTCTTGTGGAATTACTCGCTTCACAGGACCCGGATGAAGACTTGCCTCACACTCCAGAACAAGCAACATCCCCAACGTCAGCAGTCGAACATGCTGTCCAAACTTCGCCCCTCACGCCTGCAAAACACCGAGCCGCAATCGCCACTCAAACATCTCGCAGTCCTCAGACACAACACTTAATGACCGAAACAGACCAGCTAGTAACACCATACCACACCTATTATGAGCATTCAGCGTCCTACGAACAACCCTATTCCATACCTCGTCAGGCTTATTCCGCCCCACCCACACCACTTCCACACACTCCCCTGATGCCGCAGGGATTCGAAGCCACCATAGAGGACTACGTTCCAGATGAATGGCTCACACCATTCCACACCCCTCCAAGGCCGCAACCCGCACAATCCGTCCCAGCAACCAGCCAACCCCCACTGGAACCCGCGCCAACACCAAAACCTAAGCCTAAACCACGGCGAAAACCAACTAAAGTTCCCGCGCCAACTAGTGAACAAGCGTCATCCATAAGCTCGGAAACTACCTCACCGGAAACAGCCGATTTTCCGACACCGCCTCAACGGTGGATTATTCCACCCCTATTATCACCCTTGCAGGAACGGGGAACCAAAGATCCACAGGTACCATCCTTTGGTCGATGGACCACCCGAAGACAAAATGAACTAGCACAATGGGAATGGGAAATGCAGGAGATAAGAAGGAAACGAGAGGAAACCGCCCGCGCCCGAGGAGAGCTACAGGATGCAACGGAATTAATGGAGTACTTAAGAGGATCCCCCATACAATACATTCCCTCGGAAGACCAAGTAGCTGCCGACGGGATTGTAGAAGAATTTATCGAGAGTTTAGCTCGACAACGAGAAGCAAGTAAACAACGTCGACCTTCCGAGTCTTCGGAAACTGGTCGACCAAAACGAACACGACCACGGACTACAGACAAGGACAATGAGACAATATCAACCATTGGCGAATCAACCAAAGGCTCCTCTACCGGGAGGAAGGGAAGAGCGCCGCCGCGTAGCGCTCCCTCCACCCTCAAGGGAGTCCTAACTCGACCATCACGCGCCAAACCACACCGACAAACCCCAGCTAGAGCCCAATCACAGGTTAGTTGGGAAGACGAAGAGGACGAGGTACCCCTTAGTCAACTTTTACCGGGACCCCGGCGAAGGCCCCACTTTGAACTCGATCCTCCAACAGAGGAGAGCGAGGGATCTCCTGAGATGGGACCCTTTGCACCCGAGGTTAAAGAAAGGGAAGAACCCCCTCAACCCGTTCGCCGACAACCACATAGACAAGCCAGGGACCGTTATCGTTGGTATGAAGACTATTTACCACACGGAGAAGAAGCTCGGGTCATAATACCACGTTTGGACCCCCGACGTTTGGAACCTAAAATTACGACACCAGCTCGACGGACTATACCCCTCGCTCCACCGACTCGACATCGTGACCCTGTTATGCCGATGGATTATCCATCTGGTAGTGCTCGTGCACGGCACGACATGTTTGAAGCTTTTAGAGACATCTTTGATGAACAGGACATCGAGGACATGTTATCCGCACATCCGGACTTGGAACCCGACGAGGACAGTGGACAAAGACAATTACGACCTGAAGATATCGGACTAGAAGTGATCCGACCTCCGAGACAACCGCCTCGCGAGCGACGGTTGTAACGTTTAAATCACTCAAGAAAGATCCCTAGAAAACTCGAGCTCCCGCTACAAATCTCCCTCAAGAACCGCCACTAATGGCGATAAATACTATTGCAGGAAACGCCGGATCAAATCATTCAAAGACATGGAACAAATTCCGCAACCCCGAGTGCCGCACTACACCATCAACTATGGTGCCCCAATTGAAACGTTCCTGTCCAAAGGCACACACTGGCCGGAACTCTCCAACATGGCTCCGTTAGGCCAAACCGTCACCCAATACCCCATCGAATATACATCGACGGAGCAAGGATACCAGCTCCTCGTCACGTATTTGTTCGACGAGGAGCAAGCAAAACAAGATATCTCAGACCTGAAGATGGGAGCTCGAGACATTAAGGCCATCTCCCGCCGGAATAAACAAAAGTTCTTGGACTCAAAGACAACCGAGCGCCTCCGCCCAGTACTTCCTCACCTCATGCGGACGGTGCTATTAGAAAAATTTAAGATCCCTCGATTTAGAGACGCCCTGTTAGCCACCGGATTTGCCCAATTGCTCGAGGCAAACCGATCCGACTCATTCTGGGGAATCGGCCTAGGGCCGGACGACATCAAGTTCGGCAAACGACCGCAACCCTGCCACAATGTCATGGGCCGTCTATTGGAGGAAGTGCGAACCTTCCTCCGCCACAACGTCGCCTCCTGGCCAACTGTGTTGATTTTGGGCGATTCGTTAGCAGCGCCCTTGGTCAATATGGCCGCGTCAAAAGGGTGGTTCGCCATCGCATGGCCGGGAGCCACCATGCAATTTCTCGTTCGGCTGGCAACGTGCATCGCCACGCCACAAACCAAGACAATAATGATCCTTGGCGGATATAAAACGGCCCTACGACCGAAGCCGCACGAAGGTCGTTTGTTGGACACACCCAGCAAAGTTATGCGTCGAGTGCGCCGCTACTTATGCTCATTCGACTACCTTCTCAATAATGGAGCCCGAGCAATTATTGCCCCGCCTTCTCCATATTGGGACATTGGACAGGACAATACTGTTGAGTGGCACGACAAGTTTACTAAGATATTTCAGGACATTAAATGGCAATTCCCTGACAGGATGCGGAAGTCGTCGATGCCCGACTACTCACCCGAATTAATCGAAGCGGGTGCGTGGGAAACCAATACCAGCACCAACGAAGTGGTGGAGCCTCATATTGCCGCACCCTATATCGGGTACTTCCGCCAATGGGTTCAAAACAACCTAACACCCAATAGTTGGGAATGAGACAATAAGAAGGTAACTCTGATATGACCATGTATTCATTGATTAGGAGAGGAGCTTTTTGTTGTCTTGCCACCAGGAATTGGCAAAAAACACCGACGGTGAACCCGGAATATATGTACCATACAGTATTGTTATGATTGTATAACTGGGTATTGATAGAATGTAAACGTTATATTCAACCATCTATACTGCATTTATCTTTGTTGTTCAATATATCTGTCTATGCGTAACTTTACCATGGCACCAGGGCAGAAGTAATTTAATAACACGGTTTCTAACCATGCTGAAAATTCTTGCAAAAAGTAGTGCAAAGTCCTATAAAAAAAATCAAAGCTACTCTTCATATTTCGGCTATTATGACAAAAACCTAGGTAAAATGAAGTGCGACCTGCCGAGATACACATTTTTAGTACTTCAATAACACATATGCAACCAAATAGTAACAGAAAATGGTGTAAATATATATTAAAAGACGAAAAACGCAATTATAAAACCGCCGAAATTTGTCAATATCTAACATATAGCTGGGCGACCAGTCCTGGACTCGAATACTGTATAAATGGACGATGGACGCGCACAACAAAGAGTCAATATAGCAATTTACCAAGCACCGAAACAGTATGTTGATCACGCGATATGCCTTAGCGGAAATGATCAGAGGAGGGTATTATACCATTGAATCTCGGATCCTTCTCGATGGGATGCCGATAACCTCCATCGACGGGAGGCCACTCCATCTGCCTGTAGTTCCACAATACACCGTTCCCCGGTATCCGGATGACCACTTGAAGGTATCAAACCGACCTCCCTCCCTTGTGGCTTGGCCACCATTCCCTCGGACCTTGAGTATGTATGGCCAAGACTGTTCGTAACAATATTCGATTGTCGTTATAAAGCTGCGAGTGAGTAACAACATTCGAACGAACCAACATTTGAAATGTTATTACACAGAAGCGCTTTTGTGTAAAACAACGCACCGAAGTTGTTACGCAGTACCCGCTTTGCGTAACAACTCACGAAGGTTGTTACATACTATCTAATGTAATGTTTACTTACACACGTGTGTATATGCTGATGATGTGGAGTAAAGTGCACACCGTTCGCTGTCAATGATGTAAGTAGGTGTTTCATCTTCATAGAAGCGTGATTCGAAATATTTGTGGTTGCTGCACACTTTTATTAATTTAATATCTTATACACTACGTTAAATTCAATATAATTTTTATGTAATTGCATATTTCAAGACATTATTATGTCTTATACACATATAATTCTATATTCGTGCATACCACCTATTTATATATGTATCACAGATGAGATTACAACGACACTGACAAAGATCAGAAACGCTATTTTGCGGAATCTTTAAAATATTACATCACCAATCAAAACTTGCTGTAGTTTTGTTCTATATCTTTGCAGTTAGTTTTGCACCCAAACATATAGTTCAATTTATTGCAATTAATTTTGCATCAATTAGTTCCTATATCCCTGGCACATAGCCGTGGGTCTGAATCCCAGCGCAGCTCAATTTCAACGGCTGCTTCCTCCTCCCTGTCCATTCGTCTTTAACCTTCTATCATAAGGCCCAAATCCAAAATGTTACCTAAAACTTAGGTACTCTGCATGTAGTACGGATCAACTAATTTTTGTTGTAGGAGTATGGCGGAGACTTAGCGTTGCTTCGGAATGATAGCCTATTAATATGCAAACAAGTTAAAGCCATTAATTTTAATAGTTCTGTAGAATCTCACTACGCTAGCATATATAAGCGTAGCTGAACACGCTGTGATCGGGACCTGTGGTGTAATGGTAGCGCGCTAGCCTTGCAAGCTAGAGATCCGGGTTCGAATGCCGGCTGGTCCAATGAATGATCGCTCGTGGATCTTTTCAGTTCTTTCTTTCGCAGTGTAAAAATGTTTAGTTGCGTGTTACAGTAAAACTATTGAGTATCGAAAAGTCAGCAATCATAAGGCAATGATTTCTATAACGTCAACTACCTGATCTGATTTTTGACACTAATAGATAAATCTTATCAGCCCCCGATATCTTCCTTTATTTATTTAATGCTTGAGCAATGTTTTCGATAAAATTGTTTTATATATACAAAAGTTCACACATTAATTGCAGTAAATAAATATATACAGCGTGTGCAATATCTACAAATTTATGTCGCATCGTATACATATTTTGCTATTAGGTATAGTATAAGTGCAGTAGATAATATCGGGTATACGTTTCTGTGTTTCTTAAATCTCACTCACTGCTTTCATCTTCGAATAATTCGCACAAGGTATAACCCACAGATACCCCTAAGGGTTGGATCGATCCCAAGCCATATTTACACCAGTGTAGCCCTGCACTAAACCGCCCCATATGTGCTAAATGTGCGCGGAATATTTTAACAATTATGAGCAAAATTACAAATATTTTAAGGGACAATATGCAAAGTTGGAAAGATGGGAAATTAATGGTCGGCAAATTGGCACATGGTAAGTGGGGAAAATGGGAAATTAAGAAGAGAGGAAGTTAGGAAGATGAGAAATTGGGAAGTTGGGATATAGGGAAGACAGGAAATTAATAGTCGGCAAATTGGCAGATGGGAAGTGGGGAAACTGGGAAATTGAGAAGAGAGGAGGGCTTCAATAGAGAAGGTCGTCATTTGTTTTAACCACACCAGGAGGTCCTCCTCCAAGAGCCTCTACCCAGACCCTAGGATATACTGCCCCCACCGACCTCGGCAACCTTACCTCCTCTCTCGAGACCTTAGAGCGTCACCATGTATGGTTTGAAATTGTTCTTACTTGGACTCCTACTGTCACAAGTTCACTTATATAATCTTCCTCAGTTGCAGCCAGCAGAAGTTACATCAAAAACCAACTTCCAGCCTATAGCTCAGACCGTGACCAGGTTTATCAAACAGGAAGACACCACAGAGAAACTGCATTTTGCAACGAAACTTCCCTTGACAGTCATGTGACATCTAGACATCAAGACATTCAAATTTCAGACGGCTAGCCATAAGAGCCTAAAATCTACAGGAATCATCTTTAACAGATTTTTGTCCCTATTGGCTAGCTCTTAGAAACTTTTGTCTCTTGCAGCCAGCCACAACATACAAAAATCTCTTACAGCCAACCATTAGATATTTGAAATTGTAATGAACAGCTATTAGAGATATTTGTATTTTATAGCTGGCTGTAAGAGACAAAAGTTTATAACAGCTACGCATTAGTGACAAAAATCTCTTATAGCTAGCTAGAACAAATTATAGATTCTAACATCCAGCTGTTACAGATTTTTGTCTTTGTTGGCTGGCTACAAAAGACTAAAGTCTCTTACAGCTATCTGTTACAGATTTTAATCTCAAACAACGAGTCATTAAAGACAAAAATATCTAGCAGCTATTTGCATGAAACTAAAATCTCATATAACCAGCCATTAGACATTTTAGTTAGTCGCCGACGGTTGTTAAAGACAAAACTGCCCATTTTTTGCACTCATTATTCTGTGGAACTTGCATCAGTCTACATATTGATTCATTGACGAATGTAAATTGTAGATCATTTATGTTAAAACGCGATTGCTAAAATGTTCTTTTACAAAAGATATTTGGTGTAGCACATAACATATAATGAAAGGATAAGGATGAGCTTATAATAAATCAAAACTTCATTGTAAAATTCAGGACATTACAAAACTTAAGATATAATAAATTCAACGTGGTCCACATCGAATATATGACTAAATTTTTGAAATCCAAACAATCAACAAAAAAATAGCCCCCAACAACTTTTTGCAACCTTGTGATATTTTTTGTCTAGCGATGTTCAAGAATGCGCATGACTCTAGGAATTAACCTTGCTTAAGTAGAGGACTCTGTTTCCTATAAGTGGTGGGGAAAATTTTTTTCAAAAATCAAACAATGGTCTAAAAAAAGCCATCTGCGTTATAGAACAAAGTTAAACAGACAATGTTTTAAAAATGACCCTGAATTCTTTGGCCTGACTAGACTCGCGCCCGGGTTCCGTGTGTGTACGGGCGAGAAGTTTTTAATTAGTAAACAAAATTCGTTCTTTCGCTGAAAAATACATACTAAGTAAGGGTTTAGTTTCTATATTTTGTTTTAAGCACTTGTGAATATATATATTTCATTTTTCGTTGGTGAATCACAAGCTGGTAGCCAAACTTCTATTTTAGGGAGAGCGAGCCAAATTCAGGGAGGGGGTTAAGTCAACTTCAGTAGGTTCACAATTTTTTATATTTACAAAATATTCAATTACGTGAGATTTAGGCAGCGTTTGCAACAGTCAAAAAACAAAGAAAATATCTGTATTAAGACAACCGATAGGCAGAGGGAACATAATCTACTCAATTTCCGAAGTAACAGATTTGGCTACAAGTGAAACGCCACTTCGCAGTTTAGGAATATGGGATTGATATTTTTCAACTGTCTCCTCAAGGGTGTGAATACAATCTCGGGGGGGGGGGTCGGCACAATGCCTCCCTGACCCTCCTGGCTACATGTTTAAGGATAACTGGGCCGAACGTTTTTTTCTCTACGGGGCGCAGTAATACGATGGGGCAGGATTCTTTAAATTGGTTTTTCACGGCGACGGGTGCAGCTAGAAGCAAGGTATACTACTGCAGTACGTTAAGTCCGGCACCCGTGAACCGGCTCTGTGAATATCTTGGTGACATGACTACTACGGGGAAGGGAAGAGATTAAGCGCACATTTTAGTGCATCTGGTTCGTGGCTTTCTACTCCCAGTGGACAAAACAATCCCCTACGTCTAGCTACAGTTTAAATTAGAAATTCACTGGTTTTAAGCAGCACAGTACAAACATACTATATATTTGCTTGTCTGGCTAAACAATTGCGCGAAATCCTGACCAGGACAAAAACTATGGGAGGAGGGGGAGCGGAGAAAGCAAATTTTGGGGATATCTATGGTGGCTACGCACATATAGTAGACGTTCGACTATAAGTTTCTGCATATATGTATCATCACGTTAGAGTACAGTACTAATTTAAAACCTTGACAATAGTCGTTCGCACACCCAAATGGCCGAAAAATATTCTCCAAATTTGGCTAGTTTAAAATACTCATGGTTTTTGGGTGAGTTAGGCTCCAAGTCCCACTAAGCTAGAGATATATTAAATGTGATAGCACAGTTTCATAACAAGAGGGCACAACTTATGCAAGTATATACGACCATGCATATGCATATACGACCATTTAACCTTCTTCAAGACTATAAATCACCGAAAATCTATTTTCATACGTTATACTTAAGGAAGAACATTAAATAGGTGTCTAAGGTCCGTCGGCTTAAGGGGTAGGAGAGGATATAGGCAAGGTGAAAGGGGTAGGTCACGGAGTAACCAAAAAATTTTTCCAGTCTCCCGTCCCTCCATGTTTTCCTCAGAATTGTCCCCATTTTCCATATTGTCCCTTAAA